>JAMPIV010020657.1:0-51133 GCA_024509875.1 Oreohelix idahoensis | reverse complement strand
CCCCCCCCCCTTTTTTTTTTCAAGTATATTTTCTGTTACAGGAACGCCGGGTTTACAAGTGCAATAAACACGTGAGCTGTTTGAGCAATTAGCACGGTGAAACAGAGAGCAGAGCGCGGAGCATTGCGTAATTGATTCTTTGATCAGGGGAACACACGGGATGAGTCCAGGCGTTTAATAGTTTCTTTGAAGAATCAAGGGGGCGATCAGTCTGAGACGTATATTGGAGTGTTACATTTTCAGTGTAATTAAACTTACGAGTTTGAAACCGTGTGTTTTAAATCTAATTTATAACAGAGCGGTGAAGAGGTCCTATTTTAACACGTGTTAGATATGATATTGATAATTTGGTTACATGTTTATATATTCTTTCATCTAGGCTGATCAAACCTGAGAACTAGCGGCTTTCTTATGGCCATATGAACTTACAATCACATGAACTTATAAAATCATATAAGCATCCAGATATATTTAATGAGCTTCTTGCTGTGACCTGTGCGGTCCTTTTTCCTCATTTTTTTCATGAGAGAAACCAGAATAGAAACATTAATTATAATATTAACTGGACTAGAACTATTACCAGATTTATTTATATCAATCTCATCAGCCAGCTGTAGCGAAATATATTGTCAGCAACATTTGTGTAACTTAACCTAGTGTATCAGTCAATCGAAGCTAGACACCTAGGAACTATCTATGTTTTATTCATCCTACATCGACGATCACCAGGTATGAACCTTATTCCCACCAACTGAAGGCAGAGATAATTTATTGTATCCAAGACAAATTAAATCAGCGACTCTAGCGATTCCCGTGAAATTTGCAGTCAGCAATTACGGCGAATCTGGGGCTTGATTCGGCACAACTCAATTTGAACAATACATAGTCTTATTCTTATTAGTGTATTTCCTTGGAATGCCTGCAATAACTACTGGGGTAAGCATAAATCTGAAAGTGGCCAATGAATGAATGTGAATTGGATGAACGGAGAAAGAAACTTATGTCTTTGATTATTATCAGTATACTTATATGGTTTTTTTTCTTTTTGTCTCACTAATCTGAGTAGTCACGGGATAACTTACATTTAGAACCTGTTCTTTTCCCATACTGACTATCTCATAACTTGTTGTTAACTTTTTTTGATCTTTTGGGTTAATTAACCTCTGTTGGGATCTTCTTTCTTTTCCTTTACCAGAGGGGAGAACCTATTTGTCTGTAAACCATGATCTATTTATGTATATGATTTATGTTGTTATTTTTCTATTGATATTAAACTTAATTAACCTTTAGTTACCGTATCGGTCAACCCCTATTCATTATATATTATTCATAGTTTGTTTTCACGTTCGTGCGTATTTGTCACAGAATTGTGCGCATGTGAGTGCAGTGTAACTTGTATTTCTTACAGGGAGAGAAAGTATGTCTGATTTAAAGTTAGTCGTCCAGATAGGCTGGACTAGATAAATTATTCTATCCAGAGACTGTCCTTTCTCTTACACGATCACCTAGTGATAAAACCATTTCCTACCCCTTACTTTCACATTGTCAACACTATCACCTCTGTTCAGAAAGTGCCATAAACAGCTATTACCTATCTGATTAATTCACGACAGGGCCTAACACCATATTCCCAATGTGCCTCAATGGGCGTGTGACGGGGAGATCCTATCACTGAAGAGACAAGTAAAGAATAGAACTAAAGGCACTCAGACAGGTTACGCAAGACGACAAATATCGGCTTCGGCATTGGGCTGGCAATCTCAGCACGTAAAACTAAATGCCACAGAAACAACCACTGTTATAGCATGTGAGTGCTTGGTGCAGGCATCCTGTAAGGTGACCAGATGCCTTGTTGGCTCCTTGCTCCGTATGGAGCGCACATGAAAGTGATGATGATATGGATTTTTTATCTCTGCAATGGTACCTCGTTCGTTACCAATACAGGTAATATGGAATTGTATTTTTCAGATCAAGTGGTCCTAATGATGTTTTACTTCCCCTTGTTCTCCTGGGTAGTGAGATCGGATGTATAGCCTTCTCGGATAAGGGTGAAAAAATAGGAGGTCCAGTGTACACGTTGCGCACGATTCGAATTAAATTGAATTTTCATCATCGTCATCAGCTGCCATCTTCAAGTCGAAGGTTGGTTGCTATGGATCTCCAACGTCTTTTGTCTCTTGCACTCTGATAGACTGTCCATCTGTCCATCTCTTGACTTGATGGTGCACTCTGATAGACTGTCCATCTGTCCATCTCTTGACTTGATGGTGCACTCTGATAGACTGTCCATCTGTCCGTCTCTTGACTTGATGGTGCACTCTGACAGACTGTCCATCTGTCCATCTCTTGATGTTATCTTCCCACTTATTGCGCTGTCTTCTTCTTGTACTTCAGCTCTTTCTTCAATAATGGTCTTTGGTAAGGTGTTTTATCTTTTCACATAGCCAAAAAATCTCCTTCATTAATTCTATTTTCATTCCTAGGTTTTCTAAGACCTCTTTATTTGTTTTTTCTCTTTCCATTAGACCCATTCTTCTATATATCCACAATTTGTCCCCAAATCAAATTTTACTGAATGTTTAACTTCACTTCAAAGACAAGGTCGCGTTTAGATTATATGCAGTTCACGAATGGAGCGAATTTGTGTGTCCTAGCTTGAAGGTTTTCACTGGGAGCACTGACAAAGTACCTTTAATACTGGGGATACGGCGCTTCTAAATGTCGGTGTGAGATAGGTAGTCTACAATTTTCCGAACTTGAAAGTTCGTTCTTTTTTTCCCACCTTCGCCATCTACAGATCTACCAAATAGTACCCTATCATCTACTAGCTGAACGCCAACTACCAGTTTCCGAACCTTGCTCAAGATTGTTTGAGACAAAGTCACGACTAGACTTGCAAATGTGATTTGTCACGGGTCGGCATGAGGTAAATCCCAATTTACCGGTTGCTGGGAGCTGCTTTACGGTGCACAAATTTCAATTAACCTTCTTTTTTTCGTGTTGTTTGTGTACCGCATAGCACTCTCATTGAACGCATGTTGTGTATGACGCCACTTAAAATGATGATGTAAGCTAGTTGTCTAGCGTGACGTATGGTTGGTTACAATGGTCATTCGTGTAAAGTCTGGAAGTGTCCAGATATGTACGGTGCCTTGTGTTTTTGATTTCTGTGGAACGCATACTACTTAGATGAAGAAATATTGTATATATCTCCATGGTAGAAAGTGGAAGTGGCGACGCAAGTATCGCGTCTTTGTATGTGCTGCCAGAATCTATTATTTATTCACTTGCTCCTACGTGTGAATTTCATTTATTGTTCAAGCGATGTATTAAAGATGTCGAACCGTCACAGCAGTCTATTGAGCATAATTATCCACGCATCCACAGTTGAGTGCTCTCGTATCATACATCACCCAGACCAGCGCTTACAAAACTTTTTCGGGTCACCGCCCCTAGGCTCTCACAGAACACCTCACTTTTCCATCTTTCAGATCTCGTCCATGCCTCATTGATGTTGCCTCTCAAATCCGCAACACATTTTCCCCCCACCAACACTGCTACGCAATATTTGAATAGGATAATGCAGTTAATTACGGAATATTCCCGTACCCCCTTGACAAGCTTCTCGTACTCTCTAGTATGCACACACCAGCTTGAAAGACTCTGCTATAGGGTGTATAAAGAACTAGGAAGAGCGACGTTAGGGTGTAGCTGTTAGCTACGATTTGTTCAGGCTAAGGTTTCCGTTTACAGGTGACTGGATAACTTTGTGCTGATCGCCGGCGACGCATCTTTCATATATTGCCCTATCATATGTCGATGATACGTAACATGAGTACCATGTTTGTAACGGGTAATCAAGGTTCGATTCTGGAGAAAGAGCATGAGAAACAGCTACCATATTCAAGGAAGGCAGCAGGCGCGCAACTTACCGAATTTTGGCGCAAAAGGAAGTCATCGGGACTTATCGATAAAGTGTCCCGAGCGGACGTGTTTTACCCAGGGTTCGAACCCCGTACCTTCCGTACGACAACTCCGCCTAGCTATACAAGCGAATCACACTGACCCGCGGTAGCATAGTGGTTAGTGCACTGGCTTCCTAGCGCAGTGGTCTATGGTTCGATCCCCAGATGAGGCGGAAAATTTTTAGGCCACAAACGGCTCCTGGGTCGACCCAGCCCCAAATGGGTACCAGAGCTACTCTGAGAAGGTTAAGGCGGCCGGCGTGATGCCGACTACATCACCCCTAGTGTGCCGACGGTCAAGATAATATGGGCCTAACACCATATTCCCAATATGCCTCAATGGGCGTGTAACGGGTTCCTTTACCTTTACCTTACACAAGAAACTAGTGAAATATGAAATAAGCGATTGTCACTTTATCATTTCACAAAATACTAGATATAATATATAATATTTTACCTCGACACAGAATTACTAAGAACTAAACCACTTCGACCAAACTAAAGGCCATCTCTATTAACAGAGATAGTTAGAAATCGAACCAAGGCTTGTTCTAGTCTAACTGCGAATTACCGAGTGCCTGAAATCAGGTTTGCAACTCTAGTTATATCTATGAAACGGACAAAGAATCCCACTGTTTCGAAACCACGAAACAGCGCCCGTCTCTCCCCTTCTCTAACACCCTACGTCAGCTTCCCTCATGTCGTAACAGCCATCAGTGACCGAGAGCGCGCGTGAGTTGCAAATCTCAGACAGCCTGTCTGCGGTGCGGAGCGATTTTTCACGCTACGCCGGGTTATTCTGATGACGACTCTGAACTGACACTCATACTACTTCGCATTTCACGCTGACCGGGGCCCACCATGAGCCGTGTCAGCTGGGATTTCCAGACAAATGTCTGAAACTGCGACTCTAAGGTGTAAATATCGCGTTCGGCCGATGCAACTTCGTTGTGACCGGTGAAAGATGCAGACAATTTTACACCTCTAGGTCCAGCGAAACGAATATTCACAGCTTAATTCGTCTAGTACGAGGAATGCTGTAGACGTTAGTCTGCTCTTTCGGGAGATAAGCGAAAGTCACAGTTACGTTTGCACTGACATCTACGCAATAGAATCACTAGTGCGATTCTCAGTTTTGAGAAAAGAAACAGGTAAAGTTTGCGAATATGATGAAAATATATTTCGCAAACGAATGGATGCAAAATATACAGGAAAAGGAATTATAGAGAGATAACAAACTTAAAGAATTCGGGTGAAAGAATAGGAAGACGCTATAGGCAATTTAATGATCAAAACCTACGTGACAGGACGTCCCCCCTTAAGATATGGAAGCACTCCATGTCTACGTTATGGAATTAAATTTCCTATAACCGTAGCTTCGGGGTGTCTGTCTTCTTCCCTCTCATCTTCCCCCTCCATCTCTGTCCAATATCTACTCCAGTCTACTCCCCAAAGTTTCCTTCCTCTGGAATGTCTCCCATGCGCGCTTGAAAGAGCGTCGCCGCTTCTGACATTTTTGAAAGATTTCGTGTGATTGCGGTGGAATATCCCTGCCACTATCATCATCTTCGTCAGCTTTGGCGATCGTCAGGAGATGGTCGGAGGTTGGCACTGGTCTTTCCAAGTATCTCTTTAACAGATTCAAATGGAAAACCTTCTCCTTTCCTTGCATAGAGATCTGGTAGTTAGCCTTAGAAATCTTTTTCAGGACGGTAAACGGCCCTTGCCATCCGATCTTCAGTTGGTTGTTTCCGGTAGGGAGTAACACCAAAACTTTCTCTCCTGCTTCCAGTTCTCTCTCTTTCGCGACTTTCCTGTATCGGTTAGCGTGCTTTGTGCGTGCTCGCTTAAAGTTAGTCGTTGCTAGGTCCCATCCTAGTTTCAATCTTTCCTTTAAAACCGACACATATTTACTTGCTGAGACAACTGTCTCATCCGCCTTCTCGTCTGTCAGAGACTGAAGTAAGGCTTCAAGCGGGCCCTTAATGGGTCTGCCGAATAAAAGCGTAGCTGGCGGAAATCCTGTGGAAGTATGAGGGGATTCTCTGTAGCCAAATAATGATGCAGGAATACAAAGATCCCAATCTTCAGGTTTCACTTGTGCCAGTTTACTTAGCATCATGTTGAGGTTTCCATTAGCACGTTCCACGAGCCCATTTCCGGCCGGAGTATAAGGCTTTGTGTAGATGTGTTTGGTCCTCAAGATCTTCACGATCTCATCCATCAACAGGTTTCGGTATGGAGATCCGTTATCCGTCAACACTTGCTGAGGGAATCCCAACCGAGCGAAAATCTGCACGAGGGCTTCTGCGACATGCTTGGCATCTGTGCATGTTAGCGGGATAGCTTCTGCCCATAAAGTGCATGTATCGACTAAGGTCAGGATGAACCTGTTCCTTCTTTTAGTCCTTTCGAAAGGCCCTAAAATGTCGATCACAACCCGTTCGAATGGTGTTCCCATTATTGGCATTTCACCCAAAGAGACTGGGGGTGCCCGTTGCTTGGGTGGCACACGTTGGCACTGGGCACAGGATTTGACATATCTGATAATATCAGTATTTACTCCTGGCCACCAATAATGAGTGGTTATCCGTTGGTTTGTGGCGTTCTGTCTGCCAAAGTAGGGTCCTTGTATTGCACTTCTTTAAGTTCCATGGGTAACAAATTAGGCGCAGGCTCACGTTCCTTTTTGGTTTGCCCTCTTGTAGTTACTGCTGCCACAATCGGCTCTTCCGGTTTCCCAATACACACGTATCTCCCGCCAAGTATGACTGGGTAGATGGGATCATCCATAACAGCCACTTTGATCACGCCTCTGACAAATTCAGAGTGGATCTCCACCAGTGCGATGGGAAGCGCTGTAGGTGCATCACTCTTACGAACTCCACAAAATTGGACGGTCTCTGCTGTCTCTTGACCGGGTTTAACCAGGTTTCTGGCAACAATGCAATCATAAGAAAGCCCCGTGTCAAATAAGCAAGAAGTTTGAGAACCGTTCAAAATAACAGTACCTCGCGTTGAGGGTCTATCCCCAACAGGTTGGGAATCACTGTCAATAATTCCGCCTTGCGAGACTGTTAATAAGCATCCGATGCGTTTCGGCTCGGTTGTGCTCGGTATGATCATTAGTCTCGTGCTCAGGGGTTCTCCCTTTGCCACCTTGACCTTTCTGGCTGCGCTGCCATGTAGGGCGGTCGGGTTGATCAGACTGTTTGGGGTGGTTGGGGTACTTGTTCTTGTAGAACTTGGATTTTTCAGGAGGGGGGTTTTGAGGTCCAGTTTCTCTGTGGTTATTTTGGTTAGAAGCATGAGAAGATTGCTCTAGATTATTTTTTCGAAAATGCTCCTCTGTCGGTTTCCGCTTAGTGGCCGGTAGTTCAGCCAGCGCATTATGGTAACGCTCAGACTTCTCTAAGATGTCTTCAAGCTTTTCTGCCCCCTGCTCAGCTAGAAATCTCCGGGTATCTGCAGACAAAGTGTTCTTTATTTGTTCTGTTAGAACAAATTCCTCAAGACCTTCATAGGTAGAGGGGAGCTGCGAGAGCTCTAGGCACTTTGACAGATATCCTTTCAAACGAGACGAGAACTGCTGAAAAGTTTCAGAATTCTCCTTCCTGCTGTTGCGAAACAGTTGCAGAAATTTGCGCGCGTTCATTTCAAAGCACTCCAGTAACGCTTTCTTCAACAGATCATAGTTGTCTTGTTGGCCACTTTCCAGTTTAGAATAAACATCATAGGAAGAATGAGGAGAAGACTCTCCATTGCTGGAGGTAGAGGCTGCACCACGGCTTTGGAACTCTAGAGTCTTAAGCGCCAGCTCATGCTGTCGTCGTTGCTCATTTTCTCTTTCCTCATGCTGTCTCTCCTCCCTCTCCTTCTCCTGCTGTCTCTCCTCCCTCTCCTTCGCGTGCTGTCTCTCCTTCTCCTTCTCCTCCTGTTGCATCCTGCGAATTTCCATTTCCTCGTCCATTTTCTTCTGCTGCAAAGCTTCAGCTGCTTTCCTCTCCGCATCATATCTCTCAAGTTCATCTCTGACAAACGCTTTCGCGTCCTCTCCTTCCAGTCCCTCCTCTCTCGCTTCGTCCCTGAGGAGTTGTCTAAGCTTTGCTCTCTCGGCCATATTATGTCAGTGACTGAGACTAGTGGAGAAAGAAAATAGGAAAAAGGATACACTGGTTCCTACCACTTACGAGAAAATAAAATACCAAAAATCAAAAGATGATATATTTAACCCTGGGATACTTCCTCCAAAAATAAAATCTAACTATCGCTGCTATTAATCGGCAGTAAAGCACCTAATGCAAACACGACTACGCCAACTAAATGGTAGTTAAGATTAATCCCTGAAAAAATAAGTTGCTACAGTGGAAGCAAAAAAAATTATTGCAAAAATTTAAAGAGAAAAATAATCCCTTAATTTTAAAATCCACTATAAGTTTACCCCTGAAGACAGTTAGGGTGAGGGAGGCAATTAATCTGGACAAATAGTCCGAAACGCACTCCTTAGCTTTGCTCAAACACCTACCTGCTTCAGAACCCTTGTGAATGTTATACACTCACAAAACTTTACCAGCGTTTAGTATTACAAATCAACAATAACATATATTCCGACAATCAACCTGTAACTGAAATGTATATTATTCAAAATGCAGTGGAAAAAAACTTATCAGTTTGTGTGGTCAGCACGCCCGTAAACAGATCGTTAGTCTAGGGGATAAATTATTTAGAAAAAGATACAAAACTCAAAAGACATCACACTCTTACTCTATATCAGAATAAAGAATCTTAAAGACGAGCTGATATTTGTCGTCTCGTCTTCCTATTCAAAGTTCAAAAACCGGAAACGAGTAACCATTTGTCGTACTCGTCTTCCTATTCTAAGTTCAAAAATCCGTCGGGCGAGACCCCATTTGTCGTAGATTTTTTTGTGATAGGAGAATTAAGACTGAGTTTGGTCCCTTCTGAATAGACTTGAATAGGTGATTTGCACCGTGAGAATTAGTAAAACAATAGAATTTCCACACAGGTGAGATGATAGACTGTGGTGTAGAGGCTGTCTCTGAGAACGGAAAAAGAATTCTTCTCTCTCTCACCTATCCTCTACGACGTTTTTTACAGAGTCAGACAGTCTAAGCCACATATATATTACATATAACTCTATCTACTCACTGGCACGCACATACACGTGACGACAGTTAAACACACAGACTTGGGAAATCTATAACAATGTTTATACAGATAATTGGGATCGAGCTGACCAACGCACTGATTTAAGTTCAAGAGAAATTTTAATTATGATCTCAAATTTCTCACAACACCAAAAATACGTAAAGGAAGCATACAAATAGTCATGAAAAAATCAATGAATTCCTACCAGGATGATAGACCCGTTATGATCTGCCCTCTAGGTTTAGCCCCCAGTTCCGTTTAGGAAAAAGCTGATGGCCCAAAGAGGATCAAGGATACATTAGCGGTAATCAAATGATCCCCCCCCCTCCGTTAAAGGTATGGATAGACTTAGATATACTCTGATCTATTCTAAGGGAAAATATGGTTAGCAATACTTGCATAAGGACAATTAGAACAGCAAAATGGGTGATAAATTTCAACAATGGAGAAATCACTCAGTCCTACATTCACTCTAGACATTCAGCCGTGTACACGTGCACATACTCACTGTTTTGGTAGACATATCTGGGAAACACAATTTTGTTAGGACATTCACGTACAGAATCACCAGAGGTAGTCGTAGCCAAGAAAACCCCAGCTCCACAAAGTCAGATAGAATTCACTGCTTCGGGGAACGTTTCCTTGGTATTTCTTATTCTAGGATATCTGTCTATGTCACATTAAAAAAAATCTTGTCCAGGCACGAAAGTTTACAGTGAGCACCGTGTCAATAGCTTAGGTTTTTCTAGTTATAGGAATGGCAGGTCGGTGCCTTCTCTCAGTATAGGATTTACTTTGGTCACCCCACAGATTTGTCCACAAAATAATCTAGTCGGACAATGTTAATGTTATTTCTTGTAATATTCACGCCGCCAGGCAGAAAATTTACGTAGAGTTTATGGAAGGATTTAAGATCTGGCTCAAGGCCCCGTATTGATCATTACAGTCTTTGAAACCCGTTAGTGGGATATAGTATTTCTGTCTAACTCTGTTGGCATATGCACTGTCAGACTAGTGTTACTTGAGAAACCCACGTGGTTCAAACTAAGGACTGTCTATTTCTTCGCAAGTATGAAACTCTTATTAAATGCCGGTAAAGTTCGGGTCACCCCAGTATTTCACTGTATAAAAGGAAAAGCACATATAAATCATTTACATATTATGTACTCAATATAACTTACATTTTAAAAAGCAAGCCGACCGCTTGACTTATATTTTAAAACTTCCCGAGAAATAAGTTATATAAAAAATATCGATCATCATGAATTAGGAATATCATGCGTATTCCGTCAAAACTCACTGATGTCGCGTCTAGCATTTATACGTTTGTTATTAAAACAGTTTCGACTGAGTATTTAGCCGTTAAATTAAATTCCTTATAGCTACTTGTTTAGTAAGCTAAAGATATAATTTATTATGTATTTCCACTGTAACTCGTCGACTAGAGAATATAACAAACTATAAATTAAGCACTCTGTTCAAAAGAATCTAGTTAAAATAAAATGAGCTATTTAACGCTTTAAACACTTTCCAAAATACTAGATATCTATTATATTAATCTCACCACAGCATTACGGTAACACCACGACTAGGATAATTCCCTAGATAGGTAGTTAGAAGCTCGTCACAAATCTGACGAGAACTATGAACTTCGCTATAACAGCTTCATTCGCTAAGCCCGCGTGTTGCGTCTACTGGAGATGTTGGAGACTGAAATGAAATCAGATTTCAGCTCCTGGGTGGATATTTGAAAACAGGGCAAACAATCCCACATTTCCTCAAACTCCGAAATCATCTCCCCTTTTACGTGTACAACACCCTCGTCAGCTTAACGCGTGTCGTAATCGCCATCAGTGACCGAGAGTACGAGTGAGTTGCAAATCTCAAACAGCCTGTCTCCAGTGCGGAGCGATTTTTCACGCTACGCCGGGTTTTTCTAACGAAAAACCTCATGCGTTTCTGCAACCTGTAGACAGCTGTCTCGTTCCTGCACTGTGAGGATGCCGGGTTTGACACCTTACGCTAGTGTCAGGTGAAAAATGGTAGACCAAAAGTCTGCTCTTTGTCCAGCGAAACGAATTTTTCGCACATTCTCGTCTACCTGCGCGACTGACATCTGATGCAATAGAATGCTAGTGCGATTCTCAGTTTTGAGAAAAGAAACAGGTAAAGTTTGCGAATTAGGAAGGAAATATATTTCGCAAACGAATGATGCGAAAAATACCGGAAAAAGGTAAAGACAGATAATAAATTAAAAGGATCCGGGTGAGAGAATAGGAAGAAGATCTAGGCAATTTAATGACCAATAAGACCTACGTGACAGTCACTATGCAATGAAAGCTCCTCTTGTGAGCTCGTGTTATAATGTTTGGTTGAGAAGGTTGGTAGGGTCTTATGGTCGTTTTCGGGCTGACAAGTGGACTTGTCAAACACAGCTCTCAACTTTACTTTAGGCAGCACTTTGTGCCGGTCAAAAATACAATATTGTTGTAGTAGTTAGTACACACTAAAAGAAACTCGTGTTATACATATTTACTGACGTGTATTGAGCCTAGCGTGTATTTATTTATCCCATACAAAATATAACTGCATATTTCTATTAACATTAATGAATGTTAGGTTCCTCCATATAAACTCGGCAAGTATTGATTCCATACACATTGGAGAAAAAGAAAAGAAGGGGGAAGAGACAAAAGTCAGTTCCCACACGTACAACAAGCACGCAAAGACATTGACTTTTAACTAACTTTCTGTATTCGCTACACAACCAGACATTGACATTGGGAGCTCTTATCAATGTTCCACTACCACCGCATTGTTATTTCCCTCATACTTAAACGTTAAGATACATTTGTGCGTTTTATTTAAGGGACGTAATTTTTATTACAAGGGGAGTAATATGTGCTGAAAAGGTAGTCATAATTTTAAAAAAAAATTAAACAGTTACTTTATATAATTTTGTTTGTAACACTTTGGTAGCAAAGAAGAAAATAGCAACATATTTCAAATTCCGAAGAAAATGTTTCTGCAGTTTGTTGCATTTATATAAATATACAGTTATATTTTGTATGAGATAAATAAATGCACGCTAGGCTCAATACACGTCAGTAAATATGTATAACACGAGGTTCTTTCGATGAGTACGTTAGTGACAATTACGTTTGTGTATTTTTGACCGGCACAAAGTGCTGCCTAAAGTAAAGTAGAGAGCTGTGTTTGACAAGTCCACTTGTCAGCCCGAAAACGACCATAAGTCCCTACCAACCGTCTTAACCAAATATAACACGAGCAAACATTGCATAGTGACTTGAATGGGCATTAACATATACAGAGTCCACCACATCTATAATAGTCTCTCAACCCACACATTTAGTCTCATTGTATGGCTCTGAAACATAGAGAATAACGAAGACGTTATAATCCGCAGTGGTTAAATCACACGTAACCGTACCTTTCCATTGATTGTGTGAAAAGAGGACGATTTCGACATTTCCTTCTCTGTAACTCTCCAGCTATCCGCACCATAGAGAAGCACAGAAAGTACACAACTCTGATATAATCTTAATTTTGTGCTTGTGCTGTACTGAAAGAACTTCCAGATGTTGTTTAGGCTAAAAAATGATGTTCTTGATTTGTTCATTCTGTTGTTGATGTCTTTGCTTGCTCCACCATCTGGTGTTACTATGCATCCTAGTTATGTGAAGGTGTCTGTCTGTTCCAGTTGCGGATTCCTTACTGTCGCGTAGACATTTATGATCTATACATTTTCTACATCCTCTTCTTTTCTTCACCCGTGTCCTCTATTTTATTATCACTCTGTATCCTTTTCCTGAATTTTTCGCATTCACTAGTTTGCGAAAAATAATTTCTTTCCCATTCTCATTTTACCGTTTTTTTTCTTATACTGGGATACGCATTTCTATTATGTAAGACGTCAGCCACTTAGGTAGACGAGAAAGTGTGAATATGCAGCTATCTCAGACATTCGAGCAGACTTTTGTCTGCACATTCAGCTGACATGCGCGTTTCTTCGGCTGAGCGCTCAGGTAGGCGCGATAACCGACATCTCCACGGCGTGTAATTGAGACTTACCGTCTAGCATTTTCACCTGTCACATCGGTTCTCAGGCTGAGTTTCTCGGCGAAGTGTGAAAACTTCCTCGGCATTGGAGACGGGCGTCTGAGATTTGCAACTGACACGTGCACTCTCGGTCAGTAGGTGGCAGTTACGGCATGCGTCTAAGTTAACGTAGGTGTTGGGAGAGGGGAGGCTATTGCGTGGTTGGATAGAACGCTCATCTTTTGTCCGTTTAATAGATATAACCAGAATGTTAAACTTTATTTTCATGGAAGACAGCAGTAGTCATCCCCATACTAAAGCCAGATAAGGAAACACATGATGTCAGCTCATACAGGCCAATATCGTTAACATCGAATCTAGGAAAAATTCTAGAACCAATAGTCAACAGCAGACTAAAATTTCATCTAAGAAAGCATAATTTGTACAGTCCAACCCAGGCAGGCTTTAGAAGCCAACATAGTACAATAGAGCAACTGTTGAGGCTGGAACATGATGTTAAAACAGGCATCAAAAGGAATGAAAAGGCAGTAGCAATATTCCTTGATGTAGCAAGAGCATATGATGAGTGTTGGAGGGAGGGTGCACTACATAAAATCAGGAAATTATGTATAGTAGGCAGAACCTACAATTATCTAGAAAACTTCCTGCAGGATAGATACTTCACGGTACAAATAAACAATGATAGATCTGAGGTGTATGAGCAACAGAATGGAATTACCCAGGGATCAGTAATATCACCATCTATTTTTACGATTATGGTCAACGACCTAGGCGACAAGTTTAAAGATTTAAAAAATATTTTATCCCAGTTTGCAGATGACGCTGCGATATGGAGAACGGGAAGAAATCTCCCATTTCTCTATAAAACAGTACAAAAGCAAATGGATAAAGTATCTGACTGGATGAACAAGTGGGGATTTAATCTAAATGTTAAAAAAAAACCATAGGAATGATTTTCAGTAGAGGGCATGTAATTAAAAACAATATAATTGACATAAGCATTAATGAGCAAAAAGTATGCACAGCAAAATCAACTAGATTTCTTGGTATGGTACTAGACCAGCAATTAAACTGGAACAAACACATAGACCTATTAGTGCAAAGCAGTAGGGGACTTATTAACATGCTAAGATATATGAAAGGGAGTGGTTGGGGAGCCTGCAATAAGACAATGATAACCTTCTATAAATCATTTATTAGGAGCAAACTTGACTATGCTAGTGTTGTCTATGCATCAGCCGCCCCGAGCAATAAGAAAAAAAATAGACACAGTCCAAAACCAGGCACTGTCAAAAATAGCAGGTGCCTCAAAGGGAACATCAGCAGAGGCACTAGAAGTAGCGCTAGGCATTATACCCCTGGTGCTAAGGAGAAAAGAACTGAGATTCAGCTACTGGGCAAAAGTGGCAAAAGATCCAACTCACCCAGCACACAAAACCTTTGATAGGGGTAACCAGTACATAGGCAACATTCCATTAAACCATAATAGATACCCGTCAGGGTGGAAAACAATGGATGAAGTGGATCAATACCCAGACCTGTTTAATACGATAAACAGTAGTGCTCAGTACAAAGAAAAGATGCCACCATGGGAACTGAGAGTGCCAGAAACTGACTCTCACTTATCAAAGATCATAAGCAAATCTCTGAGAGTGCCAGAAACTGACTCTCACTTATCAAAGATCATAAGCAAATCTAACGACATAATCTCAGCAAAAAGTAAAGAACTAGAGTACTGTAGTGAAATTGACAGAGATACAACGGTAAAATCCCTCCAAAGATAACATTTAAGGATAAAAACATAATGCGTAGGCTGCGAATAGTACATGATCGCCTAGACCGCGGGTCATCATCCTCCATAATAATTGACTTGCTAGACCGGAGGGGAACGGAGGATCAAAAAGGAAAAATATGACTGGAAAGATTGCGTGAGACTAGAAAGGCTAAGGAGACGCAATTGGGGGGGGGGGGGGGGGAGGGGGGGGGGGGGGGTGACGGAGAAAAGTCACGTTTCCCAAGTTGACATAAAAAGTAAGCAACTCGACAGAAGGGACCATAGATATGTTACGCCACAGTCATTTATTGGACGCTTTTGCGCGATACCAAGCCCTTGATTTGAATTCAGCGGCTAAACGCAGATGTTAGGAATATTACAAAAATTAAAAAGTACTTTTTTTCTTAATATTAATGTTAGGAATATAAAAATTAGCTGGCCGGATGGCCTATTCTGAGCAGTGAACTAATATGTTCTTAATTTTACAGACGGATAGATAATATTGAAGATAATGACAAAAGACAGTGTTGTTCACATCATCGACAGACTGTATTGAATCTAAAAGTGTCGCTAATTGCACAAAAAAAAACACGACCTCGAAACGCAGGTGTTCAAATCTACGTAGTATGGAAGAGAAGGGATATTTGTGGTGGCTGTGTCTAAAAATAACTTTTAACGACAAAATTTTGGAGGGGAGAGAAAGGTTGGTTCAAAAATCGAGTACATTTTGTAGAAACACAAGTAGAGACGGACAGACTAACAGATAACCATCCATACTTGACTGAAGCATGACTGAAATGACTTTATGGTAGGAAATTTGAAATTAAAATAAACCTAGGCAGTGATTGGCCACAGACAATCATATCATTAGCGCTCAGACGCGAAAGTGGGGCCATTCTTCAATAGTTGTTCAGTGATAGACACAGATTTTAAAGTGTGGTGATTTCCATATGAAAGAAAGTGTAATAAATTTAGGGACGCCATACTATAGCCAGCAGCTCAGCTGAGTTTTGCTAGCAATTCTGTGTTATTTATTCATAATCTGGTAAGATTGAAATTATTTCCTTATATATTTTGAATATTGTTTCATGTTCGAGTGATTTGATACTGCATATCGAAATCTAGCCTTACAAACAAGTAGGGATTTGCTCTAGACCCCCCGCCCTAGTCAGGGTCTAGGGACCAACAATGTACATAAACTCCAGCAAGGATTATGCAAGACAGATCAAGTGTTGAGAATAATGAAACATATTACCTATCCTCTTTTAGGGCAGAAAACTAATAAATATTTTTCAGAATCTATAGTCTGGGAGGATCTATCTGATGTAAAACCACCATGGTAAATGTGCTGTTTGGTCAGAGAGATCTGACCTGTCTGTATGATGTGGTTGTTGTGTCAGTGTTGTGTCCAGACGTGGGTAGAGAATAGATTTTGACACATGGCCCATACTTTGATTGCAGAGCTGCGAGTTTCTGTTGTCAACAAAGCAGTGTCTATTCAGTTGGTGACTTTACTCGAGTGTATCTGTGCAGTACTTGTGACAGAGACCACCATTATTGCCCGCCAGCACAGAGAGGTGGGACCACCAGATTTCAGCACCAGAGCTACAACTAAAAGATGAGTGAGCCCTGGTCTGCTGGACATTCACCAACCCCGTTTAGTTACTAATACCCTCATAAAAATTCCCACCATTTTCTGGACACTGTGTACTCAATATAGACAGGTGTGATGAGGCCACCCCAACAGCACAAACAGTAACTATCCTCCCAAGTAGATGACTACTAGAACATTTTAATAAAACTAACTAGTATAGTACATATATATGTACACTATTGCATTTATGATATAATATTCCATGCATTTCTTTCATAATCTCTAAATCCTTTTAAGTTCTGGTCAACCTAAAAATTGATCCAGAACAAAATAAATGTAATATAATTTTATCAAAAAAATTTTACACACGTGAGTTAGTTCAGTGTATTTTAACATTTATTAATATTATTAGTCTTGTTAAATATCTGTGGGTATATCTATAACCTATTACACCACACTACATTTATCAGAGAAAGAGAAAAGAGAAAGTTTTAAAAAGATAAAAAGAAGAAAAGAGAAAAAGGGGATAAAAGGAGAGAAAAGAAAAGGGAGAGAAGAGAATAGGTCAGAGGTTGAACAATAGGGGAAAATAAAGAAGAGGTGATAAGAAATAGTTTAAGAAAAGTGGAAAATAGAAGAAAGAAAGAATAAAGAAAGGAATGGAGGAAGAAAGAGAAAGGAAAAGGAAAGGGAAGGAAAATTGAAGAGAAAGCAAGGTTATAGAAGGAGAAGAAAAGAGAAGGAAAGGAAGAAAGACAATGAGGGATAAATTGCCAAGTAGAATGAAGAAGAAATTGAAGTTGAGAAGAACAGAAAGGAGTAAGAAAAGAAATTTTCAAGTGAACCAAGGTGAAAGAGAGAAAAAAGAAAGAGGATGGTAGCTGTAGAAAGAGGGGAGAGAGAAGTGTAAGGGGTTAGATGTGGAGTTAGAAATGTAGAGAAAATCGATTGTTTTTGGGTCTTGTTCCGAAAAGAAGAGGGAGGAAAGAAAGGAATAGTACTGAGAAAATTCGATTAGGTTGAACTTTGAGAAATGACAAGAAAGAAGAAAGAGGGATTAGAAAATGAAAGGGGGATTTGGGAAAGAGAAGTAGAAAGACCCAGAGGAGGGGCGAGGAAAGAGAAAAGAAGAAATTAGAGGAAGAAAGAGAATTGGAGAAGAAGAAAGAGACAGAAGAGGGAAAAAGGAAAGTAAAAAAAAGAAAATAAAAGGGAGGGAAGGAAGAAAGAAAAAGAAAAGGAAAAAAAAAGAATAAAGAAATGGAAAGGTTTCTTGGAGAGGGAGAAAAGAAGAATGGAAAAGTGAAGAAGGAAGGGAGAGAAAGAAGGAGGTAAAGAAGGAGGAGTGTCCTGAAAGGGAAGAAGAAGAAGGGGAAGAATTGCAGAAGAAAAAGAGAAAAAAGAAAAGGAGAAAGAAGGGGAAGAAAGTAAGAAAAAGGAAAAGAAGAAATAGTCCGGGGAAAGAGATATTAGAGAAAAGATTGAAAGATAAAGATAGGGAGGCAGAGAGAAGAAGAGAAAGAGAAAAGAAGGGAAAGAGTAGAATGAGTGGAAGAAAGAAAATGAGAAAAGAAGAAGGAAAGAAATTGAGGGATGTGAAATTGGAGGAGGTTAGGAAAGAAAAGAAGAGAAGTAAAGGAAAGAAGGAAAGTGTAGGGGGAGGGAAAAGGATTTAAGAGAGGACAAAAAATGAGGAAAAGAAGGAATGTAGAAAAGGAGAGAGGAATGAGAAGAAAAAGAACGGATTAGAAGAGAAGGAAAAATGAGGCAAAGGGGAAAAGGAAAAGATGGAAGAAAGAGATATTAGAAAGGATTTTGAGGAAGGAGAAAGAAAGGGATATGGATGATACAGCGGGAAGATAAAAGAAGAAAGAAGTGAGGGTGAAAAAGAAAGAAAAAAGGAGAAGTGAAGGAGAGTAGAAGAAGGAAAAAAGAAGAAGAAAGGAGGGAAGAAAAAAGAAAAAGAAAGAGGAAGAAAGGAAGAAAAGAGTAAGAGAAAAGAAAAGGGAAGAAAAGGTGAGAGAAAGAAAGTAAAAAAGAATGAGGAAGAAAAACAAAAGAGTAAAAAAAAGAAAAAATTTTGGACGAAAGAAAACTGGTGGTGGGAGAAGAGGAAGAGGTAGAAAGATGTTTAGAAAGACAGGCATGGTGGAGTGGAGCAGGAGGGGATGTTGCGAGGAAAGCGGGGGGGGGGGAAGGTTAGAAGGGAGGTGGGTACCCGAAAAAACAGGAAAAAGAGGTGGAGTAAAAAGATTGGCACGAAGAAGGAGAAAGAAGAGGAGAAAGGACGAGGAGAAAAGAAACTCTGGAAAAGTAAAGGGGGTAGGATACAAGAGAGCTCTGAAAACCTAAGGGGGACATTGGGGAAAGAGGAAAATAGTGTTTTCTGTCTAAAGAGATAATTCAAAATTATGGTTTTTTGTCTTTTAGAGAAAGAAGAAAGAAAAAAAATAAAGGGATCATGAATAGAAATAAAGAAAAAGAGAAGAAGAAATAAACGAGAAAGAGAATACCTCCAGAAAAAAGAAAGGAGACAGAATTTTTATCTGAAAGAAAGAGAAGCTAGGTAACATAAGAAAAGAAAGAATGGTTCTATGTGGTGGCAGATTTTTATCGTAAGAAAAGAGAGAAGAGCCAATTGCTGCTTTTCAGGGAAAAAAAAACTTGCAGTCTGAGGTTGAAAAGAAGGTTATAAGGATGAGAACCTAGACAAATTGGAGGGAGCAGACACAAGCTTCCAGAAATTAGAAGAAGTTAAGAAATGGAGGCTCTGGAGGGAGACCTATCATTGTCCAAGATTTTATTCACTTAGAAAGGGGAACACCACAGATTTTGACTAGATGTTTTGAGGCAGAAGATTTTAGGCTTCAGGGGGAGAAAGTATCCATGGCTCGGGACATGAGACCTCTTTCTCCATGGACGAAAGCAAGATTTTGAAAGAAGTATAGAGGGACGATTGAGGAGACAGAGAAAAGAAGAGAAAAAATTAGAGGCAGGGTTTAGTTAAAAGGAAATGCCTTTTCGTCCTCTAGGGGATAATCGGCCCCGCTTCAGACTAAAGAGAAAGAATCAACAGTGACCTAATTAGAAAAGGTCCCATAAGGGAAATAAATGAGATAAGGGGTTCCTTATTGATGTCTGAGAGAAATTAGATTTAGAATTTGATTTTAAGAGGTCCCATAGATTTTCTGGATTTTTAAATATGAATTTTCTGAATGATTGAAGGCCTGATTTAGAAAGAAAGAAAGAGTAAGCAGAAATAATAGGGACCAAAAGTGTGACAAGAGGAGGGCGGCCCAAGAAATAAAAAGAGCGGAAGATAGACAGCGCTGAATTTCTTAATATATATTTAAAAATTTTTGGCAGAAAAAGTTGGTGAATCTTCCACCAGGCCAGTAATAATTTTTAATTAGTTAAACTGGTTTGTTAGAAAGGAATGGTTAGACTTATAAGTCATAAGAAAAAGTACTTAGTTGATTTGCTGGTTTGAGAGATTTAATCTTGTATATTAGAATGATTGTTCTAAAAAAGTATGCGGAGCTGCAAAAAGATCAGCTGCTTTTTGTGCTCACCGGGAAGGAGATGGGGAATGATGGTCAAAATTTTAATTCCAATACGTAACGAGGTAAATGTGATAAATATATTGAAAGGGAAAGATATGAAAAAAGGTAGCTGAAGAGAAGAAGGTTACAAATTGAGGTACTGATAGAAAAATTAAGAGGCTGCAGATTGAGGCAGAAGAAAAAAAAACGACAGCAAAGGGAGGGAGGCAAAAAAAAAAGAGAAAAGAAAAAAAGGCGCAAAAGGGAGGCAGAAGGTTGGATTTTTCGAAAGGCAGAAGAAAACACCGGGTAAGGGAGGCAAGGATAAAAAGGTTTGCCGAAAGGGAGGCAGAAGATAGAAGGTTGCAAAGGGAGCACGAATTACGACTAAGGGAGCTGGAATTACAAGGGCCAGGCTCCTGAAAAATGGTGCCAGCCTTTTGCCTCAGATGCTACGCCCAGTCTGGGAGCCTCAAACTCAGCTATGGGGTTTCATTTAGACCATTTTGTTGAAAAAGACGATGACATAGAGGGGTACCTAGGACGTTTTGAGTTATTAGCTACTACATATGGGTTAGAGAGAGAGCGGTGGAGCTTAAAGCTATCACAGGGATTGAGAGGTACTTCTTATGAAGTATTTGCCAAAATGAACAGGGAAGACCAAGACAATTATGACATGTTAAAGCAGGCTTTGTTATTAAGGTACGAGAAGAATGGTGAATTTTATCGTAAGAAATTTAGAAATGCCAAACTGTTGTCTGGGGAGACATACCACCAATTCTCTGCCAGACTAGAAACCTATTTGGAGAAATGGACGGCTCTGGGGAAGACCCAAGATCTTAAGGAAATGATCTTGATTGAGCAATTGAGAGAGTCCATGGCTCCAGACATGAGAAAATTTCTCATGGAACAAGGTGCAGAGAAGTTGGGGGAAATTTTAAATGTTGCTGAGAGGTATCAGGCAGCCCAGGCAGAGGTAAGTGGTGCTAAAAAGAAGCACATAGACAATTTTAAAGCTCCACAGCAATTTAATTAATTTGATAATAGAGAGCAGGGAAATAAAGGTAGGACAAACTTTGAGCGGCCAAGGAGTAATGACTGATCACGAACAGAAAAGTCACAGGTTCAAATGGTACCCAAAAGTTTCAATGAAAGAAAACCGTTGATACAAGGGAAAACTCACGATGTGTGTTAAAATGGTGCACAGAGGGATAAACATAACACCGAATTTTGTAGAAGGAAACCTTCAAACATTGCTGCAATGAAGTCGGGGACGCAAAGATTAAAGGTTAATCCTAAGGGAGCAAACAGGAAACCTTATTCACCCCCCCAGTTTGTGAGGATGTTATTTGTAATGGGGTCACCATAAGGTGCCTTTATGATACAGGTTTGGATTATGATTCAGTTGTGAAGTCTAGCCTAGTTAACCCAAGTCAGTATACCACAGAAACAGTGGAAATACAAGGTGGCGGGACTAAGGGACATTACCACTCTATGGACATTTTCCATCGCAAGGATAACGGTGAAAACTCGCTATGTGGAAGGAGAAATCAGAGCAGCAGTGATAGATGAACCAATCTACCCTCTGATATTGGGGTGTAGATACGGCTTCTGGGGGAATCCCGAGAAACCTGTGATCATGGCGACAGTGCAGACCAGGTCACAGAAGAAGGAGGAAGAAGGTGAACCTAAATAAAATTTTTTGCTTGTTATCCAGAGGAGATGAGTGAAGGCGCACCCAAATTTAAATTTGGCTGAGGATTTTAGGGACACTTCAAGCCCTGTTTAAAAAATTTGCCAAATGCCACCAACCTCGAGCAAGGGGGAATATTTCATGAAGAACAAACTCTTATACAGGAAGGCCGGAACTGGAACAAATGGTCACAACCAGCTGGTTCTTCCATTTCATATAGAGATAAAGTGATGGAACTCGGGCATGCGATTCCCTTCAGTGGTCACATGGGGATCAGCGCCACAGGACAGCGTATAGCTTGTCATTACTTCTGGCCAGGGATAACGGAGGATATAAAAAGATATGTCAATTCCTGCCCAGAATGTCAAAGGGTAGCTCCAAAGCACTGGACTGCTCCTGCAACTCTAGGGGACATGCCCATAGTGGGAACACCTTTTGAGAGGGTTGCAGTGGATATTGTAGGACCTCTCACTCGGACCAAGAGGAGGAAGGAACAGTTTACATTCCTTACTCTGGTGGGGAACTCTGTTCTATTGTGGGGTGAGGCGGTAAAGCCCTGCCATTCAAATTGATTCCAAAAACATGTAGCAGAGGAAAACTACTTACAATATATTACCCGATTAGGATTTTCCCGCATCAAATCTTGGAACGGATAATGGTTCTCAGTTTCAAGGGGGAAAAACTAACGGAAGAAAGTTTTTTAACGCTATTTTCAAGCCAGGCACTTCATTGTAGGTCCGTATACCAATCACAAGGGGAAACGGCACAGGTATCTAGAGAGGTTCAATGGGGGACCTCTCATTTTATCCTGAGAAAGCTGGCCACACCGAAAAACCGGATCTGTGGGATTCAATTTCTGCACGCCGAATATTTGGGTTTGCTTACGGAGAGGTACCACCATAGTTTTCAACCGGGATTGCGCTCCCGCAACTCTGCTATTTAGGGAGGCCAATAAAAGGTCCATTAGAAAGCGTTATTAAGGACCTGGACAGATGAGAAGGGCGGACGAGACTGTTACCTAATTCGTATTCAATATGTGAACGATATTGACACCCCCCCCCCCCCCCCCGCCTTTGAAAGCTGGATGGAAACTGGCAAATGATAATTTGAAAAAAGCCAGGATAGGAAAACATGCAGCAATTCTTTTAATAAGGAAGGCAAAGGACCAGGGAACTGGCACAGTCGGAGAAGAAGTTTGCTGCTTCTACTTACCCGGAAGCTCAGAATTTTAAATTACAAATTGGTTGGCCAGGTCCATTTTACGGTTCTAAGAGAAGGTTGTCTAGAACAAACTATAAAATTGGACACAAAAGGGGGCAAAGGAAAAGTGTTTATCATGTATAAACCTGTTAAAGAAAGTATCTGTGGACAGGACCACCTCCAGGAAAGCACCCCCTTATTGCCCTTGGCTATTGCAACCCAGATGCAAAAAGAACCACTCACCTCACATGAATACCCATTACATCCTTGTGAAACAGCAGCACAGGTAAAAGTCAGTAAGCACCTGACCAAAAACCAGAGGGAGAGAGTTCAACAGGTTCTGGAGGAACATACAGATGTATTAACAGATAAACCAGGCCATACAAATTTGCTACAGTATGACATGAAACTGGTAGACTCAAACCCAATCTGTATGAGATGGCATAATTCTAATTCCGTCCGCGGAAGGAGGAAGGCCCATTTGAAGGAAGGCAAATAGGAGTACTTTGTTTGAAGGAGGGGATTATTTCGCACAGTGAATCATCTTTTAGTTCTAGTGTCGTTTTGTTGAGAAAACCGTCTGGGGAACACAGACTGTGCATAGATTACAGGAAACTGAATGCTGTCACAGAAGGACAAGTGGATCCATTACCAGACACAAAACAGTTATTTGCCAGACTGAACAAGGCAAAATACTTTTCAAAAGTGGATCTTAGTAAAGGCTATTACCAGCTCCCAGTGAAGCCTGAAGTGAGACCTTATTTGGCTTTTAGCACTTCGGATGGACATTATGAATTCAATATGCTACCATTCGGACTGAAAAATGCTCCGAGTGTGTTTTCAGGATGATGCGAAAATTGTTGGATCCCCTGAATAACCCATGTATCACGAATTTCATGGATGATATTCTCGTCGCCACAGAGACATTTGAAGAACACATTGAAGCTCTGGAGATGTTGTTTGATAGACTTCGGGAGGCGAACTTAACTGCTAGGCCAACAACATGTTGTATTGGATGCAAAGAGTTGGAATTCTTGGGACACACTGTATATCAGGGTAATATGACCCCTGATCCTAAGAACTTGGAAAAAACTGCAGAGAGCACCTAGGCCACAAACAAAAAAGGACGTGCGATCATTTGTGTCGTTATGCGGATTTTATCAGAAATACATCAAAAATTTTAACGCTATTTGTGCTCCTCTGACTGATCTGACTCGCAAGGGACTTCCAGATAAAATTATTTGGACTGCACAATGTGAACTAGCGTTCCACGAGTTAAAGGAAAAACTCACTAGCAAGCCTATTCTCAAACTGCCTGATTTGACACAGGACTTTGTCTTAAGAACCGATGCAAGTAATGTAGGACTAGGAGGGGCTTTGTTGCAAAGATCATCTTCACCTGATGGGGAACTGAAACCAGTCGCTTATGCAAGCCGCAAATTGAATAAGGCGGAACAAGGATACTCCACAAGCGAAAAAGAATGTTTAGCATTAATCTGGGCAATAAAGAAGTTTCAAATCTATCTGTATGGTAGGACATTTGTGGTGGAGACGGACCATCAGCCTCTCGTGTTCTTGTCTCAGGCTAAGCATGAAAACGCAAGATTGCTGAGGTGGTCTTTATTGCTTCAACCTTATCAGTTTAGTATCCAATATATCCCAGGCAAACTATGGGATATCGTGGTTTTGGAACTTGCCCATAGGCCATGTTTTCAAGTGTGGGAGAATTGTGTTAGTGTGAAATTGACAGGAGATACACGGTAAAATCCCTCCAAAGATAAATTTAAGGATAAAAACATAATGCGTAGGCTGCGAAATAGTACATGATCGCCTAGACCGCGGGGTCATCATTCCTCCATAATAATTGACCTTGATAGAACGGAGGGGGAACGGAGGATCAAAAAGGAAAATATGACTGGAAAGATTGGTGGAGACTTGAAAGGCTAAGGAGACGGCAATTGGGGGGGGGGGGGGGGAAACGGAGGGGACGTTGGGGGGCGGAGGTGTCGGGAAAAAAAGGGGGCCGCGGCTGGGGGTGTGGGGGGGGGGGAATGGGCGGGGGGGGGGAGACAGGGAGGGATAGGTTGGGGAGGGGGGAGGGAGGGGGGAATGGAGGCGGAGAGGGCAAAAAGATAAGGGGGGCGAGGGGGGGGAGGGTGGTGTCGGGAACGGAAAGAGGGGAAAGGTGAGAGGTGGGGGGGCGTGAGGAAGATTGGGGGTAGTGAAGGGTCTGAAAAGCGGGTTTGGGTACGAGGGGTTTTGTGCTGTGGAAAGAAGATGTGAACATGTGGTGGAAATTCACTGGAAAGGGGATGTTGGTCGGGAGAAAATTGAGGAAGGGAACAGGGGAGGGGCGTATATGAGTCTGGTTATTGAGAAAGAATGCGGTGGGGGGGTGTGGACTAGGAGGAGGACCTGGGATGTAAAAATGTGGGGGTAGTTGGTTTTGGGGGGAAGGGCGGAGGGTTTTTTCAGGCTGCAGGTGTTTAATGGAAAACTTTTTTTTTTAGGAGATGATTGGCTGTTTGTTTTCACGGGTTGGGGAGGTTAAAAAAAATGTGGTTAGTTCTGCAGGGTGGGGAGGGGGGTTCTTTTGTGGTAGGGCGGTGGCGCAATGGAAAAAGACGGACCGGACAAGGGTCGGTATGGGAGGGGGGGAGAGGGGTGGAGCGGCGGGCAGGGGGGGAGCATCGTGTCCCGGGTGAGTTACTTTTTGGGTGAAAGAAAACCACAAAGGGGGGTTGGCGGTTGAGGTTTATAGGAACGAGGTGGGTTTCGGGGAAGTTTATTGGGGCAGTCCAAGGCGTGTTTATAGGTCGATAGATGGTGTTCTGGGGCGGGAACCATAGGGGGCGGATGGAAATGAACTGGAGGGAGTAGAAAGGGGAGTATCGATGGGGGGGGGGGGGGGCATCCAGGGGGGGTGGGGGGTGGGGGGACGTGGTAGGAAGCTGGGGAGAGTCTGGGCGTGTTCTAAAGATATGGGGGTGTGCCAGAATGGAGCGTTGGTCCCGGGGAGGGAGGTTGAGCCCCAGGGGGTAGGCGGGGAGAACCCCCCCCCCCCGGTGCCTAGGGGCTCGGGGATGGAATTATGGCTTGGGGATGGGGGGTGAGGCCTGAGCTTGTTTTCCAAGCAAGGGGGATTTCCAATTTGGAGGGGGGGTTCCAAGCTGCAAAAAAAAAAGGGGAGGGGCGTGAGGGTGAAACGAACGGGAGGAGGAGGGAACGAGGGTTGTTTCCACCAGGGGGGTGGAATTAAGCCTTCGGAGGGTTTAGGCGGGCAACAACGGGGGAGCGGTGTTCCCGGAAACTGTGAGCGGGCGGATCTGGAGACGAGGGGTTTTCCGAGTGGAGATTTTAAAAAGTTTTTAAGATTCCCTGGGAATTTTTCATCGGTTCTTTTTTTCGAGGGGACCTTCGGGGGGAGCGGGGAGGGGAACGGAAGTGGCGCTGGGGGGCGGGGGATAGGAAGACAGAGCGAAATTAAAGGGTGGGTTGACCCTGGGGCATGGTCAGGGGGGGGGCCGAAGGGGGGGGGGGAAAAAAGGGGAGGGGGGAGCCGGAGTGAGGCGGGTGAGTGCATGGATGGGGGGGTAGGAGGGGCAAGCAGGTGTGGGGGAAGTGAGGGTGCGGAGTTGGATGAGGGGGGAGAGCGCGGGAAAACGGTAAAGGGGGGGTTGGGGAGGGGGGGGGGGGGGAGGGGGGGCGGAGGGGAGGGGGTGGGGGGGGGGGCATTGGGTACAGAGAGGAGGTGGGGGGGGGGGGGGTGTGGGGGGTGGTGAGAAGGGAATCGTGGAAAAAGGGCGGGGGGGGAGTAAGGGAGCTTTGGCCGAAAAGGGTGGCGGGCTGGCGAGGGGGGGAGGGAGAGGGCGGCGCGGGGGGGAGAGAGCGAGGTGGCGCGGCAGGAACGGGGTGGGGGGGGGGTGTATGGGAGCAGGGGATGAGACGGGGGGGGGGAGGGTGGGGCGTGAGGGCAAGCAGGGGGGGGGGGAGCCTCTGGGTGGAAGGGGGGCGAGGGGGGGGATGATGAGGGAGTCGTGGCGAGGGGGCGTGGTAGGGCTTGGGGGGTCGTAGTCGGGGCGTGCGACTGCTGGGTTGGGGGGGCGGGTGGAAAGGAGGCAAGGCAGGGGGGTCGGGGGCGTTAGGCTGGGCGGAGGAGAGGGGGGTGAGGCGTGGATGGTGAAGGTGAGCAGAGTGGTGGTGAGCCGAGGATGGTTGAGGGAGAGGGGGACTGGGGGTGGGGTGGAGAAGGGGAGGGGGGGAGCGGGTCCCAAAGGGAGGGAGGGGCCGGAGTTGGGGGCGGGGAACAAGCGGGGTGGAAAGGGGGGGGGGGTGGGGGGGGCGGGAACAGGGGAGATCGGAGGACGGGAGATGGGAGGGGGGGAGGGACATGGCAGAGTGGAGGGCATGAGGAGGGAAAAAAGGAGGGGCAGAAGGCGGCGGGGGGGGGGGAGGGAGCAAGGCGGGGCGGGCCGGGGGGCGTGAAAGAAAACAAGTGGTGGGTACGACAGACAGACCGAAGGTAAGGCAGGGGGATGGCGGGGGTGGGGGGCGGGGGTGGGGAATGGGCGATTGGAATGGGGGGAACGTGGGGGGGAGGACCCCGGGGACTCACCCCGGGCGACCGGGGGGCGACGGAACAGCGATGGCGGGGAGGCGTGAAAGGGGTTGGAGACTGGGGGGTGGAGTGGGAAAGGGAGCGGGGGCGAGGAGATGAAGGGGGAGGGGGAAAGGGGGAACAAATGGGTAGGGAGGGGGAGGGATGGCGGGGCAGACAAGTGCCGGGGGCGGATGGGGGGAGGTGAGGGATAGGTGGGGAGAAGGCGTGAGTTAGGGGACGTGAGGAGAGGGGTGGGCCGGGGGAAACTGGGGGGCGGAAACCGGGAGGGGGGGGCAGGGCGGAGGGAGGAGACGGCACAATGTGATGAAGGGCTTAGCGGGTCCAAGAGGTTAAAGGAATGGGGGGGGGGAGCAGCCATCATTCTCATAGGACGTGCTCATTCTGGGGGACAGATTTTGTCTTAAGGGAAAAGGGGGGGCGGGTGGGGGAGATAATGTAGGACTAGGGTGAGGGGCTTTGTTGCGACAGATCACTTTCACCTGGGATGGGGGGACTGGAAACCAGGGTCGGGGGATGCAGGAGGCCGGTCAAGGGGGGGTGAATAAGGCGGAACAAGGATACAGAGGACAGCGTGGAATAAGGAATGTTTACGCGTTAATCTGGGCAATGGAAAGAATGGGGGGGGGGAATCTATCTGAATGGTTAGGAGCTTTTGTGGTGCGAGACGGGGACCTCAGCCTCTCGTATTTTTATTTCTCAGGCTAAAACTTGAAAAACGCAAGATTGCTAGGGAGGGTGGGGTATTGCTTCAACCTTATCACGTTCAGTATCCAATATGGGATCCCAGGGGTAATATTGACATGTGGGTGGGAGTTTGTCGGGGAGTCGGCGGGGGGGGGGTGTGATCGGGGGACAAGAATTAGAGTAGTGGCAGAACTAGAGGAGTAATTTTACCTATGTGTATCGCCTGGTTTGGAGGGGTGCCATAGGCATGTTTTCAAGATGGGGTACGATGTGTAGTGACAATTTGGACAGAGGGCTACAGGACGGTTAAAAACCCTCCAAAGATAACGGGGGGTAAGGATAAAAAACATCAATGCGTAGGGGTGCGAATAGTGACATGATCGGCCTAGGGACCGCGGGGGCGGTCAGGGGTGAGCATAAATGGATTGACTTTGGGGTAGAGGGAGGGGGGGAGGGGGGGCGGGATCTCATTTATTGGACGCTTTTGCGCGATACCAAGCCCTTGATTTGAATTCAGCGGCTAAACGCAGATGTTAGGAATATTACAAAAATTAAAAAGTACTTTTTTCTTAATATTAATGTTAGGAATATAAAAATTAGCTGGCCGGATGGCCTATTCTGAGCAGTGAACAAATATGTTCTTAATTTTACAGACGGATAGATAATATTGAAGATAATGACAAAAGACAGTGTTGTTCACATCATCGACAGACTGTATTGAATCTAAAAGTGTCGCTAATTGCACAAAAAAACACGACCTCGAAACGCAGGTGTTCAAATCTACGTAGTATGGAAGAGAGGGACATTTGTGGTGGCTGTGTCTAAAAATAACTTTTAACGACAAAATTTTGGAGGGGAGAGAAAGGTTGGTTCAAAAATCGAGTACAATTTTGTAGAAACACAAGTAGAGACGGACAGACTAACAGATAACCATCCATACTTGACTGAAGCATGACTGAAATGACTTTAGTGTAGGAATTTGAAATTAAAATAAACCTAGGCAGTGATTGGCCACAGACAATCATATCATTAGCGCTCAGACGCGAAAGTGGGGCCATTCTTCAATAGTTGTTCAGTGATAGACACAGATTTTAAAGTGTGGTGATTTCCATATGAAAGAAAGTGTAATAAATTTAGGGACGCCATACTATAGCCAGCAGCTCAGCTGAGTTTTGCTAGCAATTCTGTGTTATTTATTCATAATCTGGTAAGATTGAAATTATTTCCTTATATATTTTGAATATTGTTTCATGTTCGAGTGATTTGATACTGCCATATCGAAATCTAGCCTTACAAACAAGTAGGGATTTGCTCTAGACCCCCCGCCCTAGTCAGGGTCTAGGGACCAACAATGTACATAAACTCCAGCAAGGATTATGCAAGACAGATCGGGTGTTGAGAATAATGAAACGTGTTGCCTGTCCTCTTTTAGAGCAGAAAACTAATAAATATTTTTCAGAATCTATAGTCTGGGAGGATCTATCTGATGTAAAACCACCATGGTAAATGTGCTGTTTGGTCAGAGAGATCTGACCTGTCTGTATGATGTGGTTGTTGTGTCAGTGTTGTGTCCAGACGTGGGTAGAGAATAGATTTTGACACATGGCCCATACTTTGATTGCAGAGCTGCGAGTTTCTGTTGTCAACCAAGCAGTGACTATTCAGTTGGTGACTTTACTCGAGTGTATCTGTGCAGTACTTGTGACAGAGACCACCATTATTGCCCGCCAGCACAGAGAGGTGGGACCACCAGATTTCAGCACCAGAGCTACAACTAAAAGATGAGTGAGCCTCTGGTCTGCTGGACATTCACCAACCCCGTTTAGTTACTAATACCCTCATAAAAATTCCCACCATTTTCTGGACACTGTGTAGTCAATATAGACAGGTGTGATGAGGCCACCCCAACAGCACAAACATTAACTATCCTCCCAAGTAGATGACTACTAGAACATTTTAATAAAACTAACTAGTATAGTACATATATATGTACACTATTGCATTTATGATATAATATTCCATGCATTTCTTTCATAATTTCTAAATCCTTTTAAGTTCTGGTCAACCTAAAAAATTGATCCAGAACAAAATAAATGTAATATAATTTTATCAAAAAATTTTACACTATTGAGTTAGTTCAGTGTGTTGTAATATTTATTAATATTATTAGTCTTGTTAAATATCTGTGGGTATATCTATAACCTATTACACCACACTACATATCATAACCCTAGACACTTTACGTAGCCACATTCATTAAAAAAAAATTAAGTGTGAGGTCGTAGTGGTAGCAAGAAAGGCCTTCTGACAATTCTCAACTACATTTTATCTCAGGAGCCTTCACAGCTGGCCTCATACAATTACATTTAGTAATATCACCATCATACAATACCATCAAACACCACTACAAGTACATAGAACGGTATATAAATAATAGCCTAACTATATATACTGATGGGTCAAAAGATGAAGAAGGACAATTAGGAGCAGGAATAGCAATACCAAAATTAAAAATTTACAAAAGATACAAAGTAACAGGTAATACATCCATCTTTACAGCAGAATTAGTGGCAATCCAAAAGCTTTAGAAATAGCTGCAGAAAACCCACCAAAAAAGTAACCATTCTCACAGATTCCCTTTCAGCAGTATTAGCTATCAGAAACAGAAATGGTTGTAGTAGGCCAGATATTATAGAGGAAATACTACAGGTTAATACATATCTGCATACTACAGGATGCAGGGCAACACTAACATGGATACCATCACATGTGGGGATAGCAGGAAATGAGCTTGCAGACAAAGAAGCCAAAGGCGGGAGAACTAGCTATAACAAAATTGAAGTAGGCCTAGGGAAGTTCGAAATAAAGAGTTTAATTGCTCAAGCAATAACTAAAGAGTGGATAACAGCATGGGACCAAAGTAAAAAAGCAAGAGACGCATATAAAATCCTAAAAAAACCAAGCAGAAAATGTCAAATAAAAGATGAACTAAAAATACCAATTAATAAAAAATTGCTGAGGCTCAAGCTTGGAACTGGATATTTCATGATTGAGGAACCCACATGTGAAGAGTGTCAAGAACCAAACACAATTAGACACTTTCTGGTGGACTGCAAGAAATATGACCAACAGAGGCAAAACATTAAGACATACTGTAGTAAACACAAGGTAGAAATGAATGTAGAAAATCTCATAGGCACAAAGACCCCTTCAGAAATACAAAAGTTAATAAAACACTATATTACCAAAACAAAAGCTAACATATAAAAAATAAATAAGGATCCGAGCCAGTAGACCAAACCGGAGAAAGATTCACCCCAGATACATACAGATTAACCAAATAAAACATCCAGTGAAAATTAAAAACATACCAGATTAGACAATTGCATATTTTAGATTTATAAAAAAAAAAACGCATTATGAACTATAAAAAAGTAAAATACCTACTAGAGATAATATAGCATAAAATAAATACAAACAAAAACATATTACAACAAAGGAAACACGTCCTGATATAACCAACAACTCCATGTACATGGTAGATGGTTGAAAGGGGCGTGCTACAAAGAAAAGTAGCAAACACGTTAAGGAAAAAAAAAAAATTTATTTTCAGACATTTTGCATTTTTGACTGGCACAAAGTGCTGCCTAAAGTAATGTTGAGACGATGTGTTTGACAAGTCCTTTTTAGCCCGAAAATGACCTTAAGTCCCTACCAACTTTCTCCACCAAACATTATAACATGAGGTGATAAGAGGAGCTTTCATTGCATAGTGACTTTAATGGACATTACAATATATCGAGTCCACCTCATATATAATAGTCTCTCAACCCACACATGTAGTCTCATTGTATGGCTCTGAAACATAGAGAACAACGAAGACGTAATAATCCGCAGTGGTTGAATCACACGTAAACCGTACGTTTCCATTGATAAGTCGTCTTTAGTGCGTCGCATTATAGACTAATTATAAATCCTAACTCCCTTTCCCTACACGTTAAATAAATATTAGACAAACATAAAGGTATGTTTTCAGGCACTCGTAAGAAAAAAAAAGTAGAACACTAGACAACAGAAAAACCACAGACGTGAGTGACTTACCCAGGATTTGAACCCCGGACCTTCCGTACGACAACACCGCCTAGCTATACAAGCGAAACACACTATCCTCCCGGCCAGCCAGGCATCCCCAAATAAAGATGCATTACTGACCGGTCATTAGTGCGAAACACAAGACAACACCGGAAGTTTACAATGGGCAGCTTAGCCTTATTAATGACGCAATCACTCCTAAGCTGCCCATTGTAAACATCCGGTGTTGTCTTGTGTTTCGCACTAATGACATCTTTTTTTGGGAATGCCTGGCTGGCCGGGAGGATAGTGTGATTCGCTTGTATAGCTAGGCGGTGTTGTCGTACGGAAGGTCCGGGGTTCAAATCCTGGGTTAGCAACTCACGTCTGTGGTTTTTCTGTTGTCTAGTGTTCTACTACTTTATTTCTTACGAGTGCCTGAAAACATACCTTTATGTTTGTCTAATATTTATTTACTGTTTACAGGCCTCGGGTTTCCCTTCCTTATATGTTATAAAAGTCCCTAAACGTTATCGTGGTCAAGTTTTGTGTAGTGTTGTTGAAATAATATCAGTTCAATCAATTCTCAACAGTTTTAAGGAGAGTTAGTGACTTGAGTCCACATAGCCTGGAAGCGAGTTAACAGCATTGCTAGGCATTCTTTTCATTTAAAAAAAATAAAATTTGGCGAAGCGTGTCCCGTTCAACCTAGTCAGTTATATTAGGGCGCATGGCCAAATATAAAAGACCTTTAAGTCTGATGACCTTATACAGTAAAATAGAACCAGACCCAAACAATATAGGCAGACAAACAAATATAGAGGCAACCCCTAAAATAGAAACTGACCAAAAAAATAAAGGCAGTGTAAAAAAAACAGAGGCAGACTAAAATAAAGGCAGATATAAAAACAGAGGCAGATATAAAGAAACAGGCAGGTATAGAGAACCAAAGACAGATATAAAGAAACAGAGGCAGATATAAAGAAATAGAGGCAGACACAAAAGTAGAGACATATATAAAGAAACAGAAGCAGATATAAAAAATCCGTGGCAGATATAAAGAAACAGAGGCAAACACAAAAATAGAGACATATATAAACAAAGGCAGATATTAAGAAACAAAGGCAGATATTAAGAAACAGAGGCAGATATAAAAAAAATAGAGGCAAATATTTAAAAAAAGAGGCAGGCATAAAAATAGAGGCAGGTATAAAGAAACACAGGCAGAGATAAAGAAACAGAAGCAGATATAAAGAAACAGAGGCAGATATAAAGAAACAGAGTCAGATATAAAGAAATAGAGGCAGATATAAAGAAACAAAGGCAGATATAAAGAAACAAAACAGGCATAAATAGAGACAGACCAAAATAAACTAGAGACAGTCACAAAAATACAGACAACACCTAAAATAGAAACTGACCAAAAAATAGAGGCAGACTAAACAAAACTGAGAGATCCAAAAAATAGATGCAGACAAAAAAAACAGAGGCAGACATAAAAATACAAGCATATATAAAAAATAGAGACAGATATACAGAAACAGAGGCAGACACACACAAATAGAGACAGACGCAAAAAACATTTGGAAGGAGCAAACTCTAAACACTCGTATGTCTCAGGTTAGGACACTGTAAATGGTACGTGCTTCATATTTGAACACCTTAAAGTAATAACAAACTCGAGTAATATTGCAATCTCTGTCTAATGTATTCAGAAAACTATGAACACGAAGTTACAATATTATACAGTCAGTGAAGTGCAAACTTGAAATATATGTACAAAAAGGTGAAGAAAACGTGATACGCGTTGTAACAGCTGGGGCATAAGGCTGAAAGGCAGAGAAGAAGATAAATGAATGTGGAATTCTAAACATCATGGTTTATATTTTTGATGAGGTCATCATTCAAATACCGTCTCTCACATGATATATCCCAAGTGTTTTATGATCTCCAGCCTTTACCTTCTGTGATCAATCAGCTCTGGTGATCTGAACACTGTTACACGTTCATGGCGCTTGACACAGGATGTACCTATCCCCCAAATCTTCTCCTATTCATCAAATACTACAGACTGCAACTGCAAATAAATGCAAATTAAATTTAGAATAAACGTAGAAGTAGAGCAGAAAATAAAAGTATTAAAATTCATGTACAATGTCAGTTTATCCTTGAACTAAATAAGAAACCAGTCTAGTTTATCAACAAAATAATCACCAGTTATTGTCAACTGTTATATCAGCATCTAAATAGTTTGTTTCATCTATCTGGTCTGGTAGTTCCTTTGACAACTGTATCCTCAGTCTTTCTCTTCTCTCACTTCTTCCTGTCCAAGACTACTTTTTGCACTGACTTTATAGAAATACTCAGCAAGGGCACTAGCTTTTTCTTTATCTGTTTCTGCTCTCTTTGGTAGTTTGATTGTTGGCATTATTGTTTTCTAATTGTTCCCTTTGATTGCTTTAAGTTTTCTTCCATACTTCTTTAATTTGAGTGCTAGTGTGGCCGTGGGGAAGTGATTAGTATAGTGTAGATGTTTGTTATATCATCCAAGTCAGGAATACTTGTATACTGCCAGAGGTCTTTATTCTTGTTGATATCTGTAACCTAGTCCGTTCCAAACTTCCTCTGTGTTGTTATATGTGGCGTGACAATTATTTGCATGTGTTTCTTCATATATCTTTACTGTAAGACTTCAGCAACGAGAGATAATAGGGCAAACTCTCCAGATTCAAAACGATCATTTTATTTAGGTAATTCTACCAATGCATAGTAAACAAAGTCAAATGTATACATTTGGTTACCTTCTCCTTGCTATATCTACTTGTGCGTGCAAACTTAAAAAATGCCTTTTCCATAACAATATTCACAATGTCATCTTTCATATTAACATTCACAAATCTCCAATCATCCTGAACGAATGATTAAGTTATTCAGTTGACTCCTGGGGTTGTAAATCTGATACTATGAATCGCCCGGCACGTGAAAAGTACTGTGACCTTGTCACTAGTGCGGTGAGCCTTCATTTATCGTGACTGCGTGTTGTGAGCGGGCCAAATTAATAACACCTTGTTTTGAGCTCTGAATCTTATGTCCTTTTATAACTTCTGTACATCTCTGCACTATTAAATAAGTCACTTGAAGTTCTACTTACAGCCTCAAAGAATTTCCCACACATTTAAGTAACATTATCTTTATCGAGTCGATGTCTTGAAAACTTCAAGATCTACGGTTGTACGTCTGTACACACCGGCATTTTTTAGATCAACTGCCTTATCACCCTGAAGTTTTCCCTCCCCTTAAAATAGTGCGGCTTTTCCAGCCATTTGGTTGGGCGGCTTAATATTACCCTATTTATTTTATAGGTCTCCCGATGGAAGTAATTCGGCTATTCCGATTTTATTAATTCTAGATTCAATCTGATACTCGCCTATCTTAAATCTATTTCCATAAAACCTTGTGACTATTCTTCCTAACAATTAGCACGAATTATGCTATAGTCATAGTAGTAGGTCGCCCGGTGACACAGATCCCGGGGTTATACAAATGTATCCTGTAAGGAGACATTTGCGTTCTATCAAAAATATAAATCCAAATCCCTAAAATTCCCTGTTGAGAAAATGAAAAAGAAAAAAAAAAAAAAATTAAGTATCGTAAATCGGGGGCTCTCATGCGTAGAGATAAAAATTATTCGTAAATCGAGGGACCCTAAGTAAACTCTTTTAAGTACATGCTATCAACCAAAAGATTTATGTGTTATCACCGGCCATTAGAGACTCCTATACAATGTTTCATAACAAACACCAAAATAAATTAATAACTGTGGTGAGTTAACCACAATGTTACTAACCATTTCATGACAAGGTCCAAAAACAATTAAAATCTCACAAGTCATCACAATATGACTCGTTTAAACTTTTTCCTATCCGTGGCATCTCAGTGGCAATACAATAAACTAAACTCAAACTTAATAGGGTTCAATGAACTTCAAACATTTTGTCCAATTATTATACATAATTACAGTGCGACATCTCTTCTGTCACTGAGGTCAGTGATTTTTCAGAAGACATTTGATGTCTTGAAAACATCTATTGCCAATGACAGCTCATTGTCCGGCATAAAGACGTACTGAGTAATCTCATCTTTCGTAATATTCAAATTTAACTTTCACAAAAAAAAAAAAAATGTAGCTATCAGTCAGCAATGTGACCCTATTCTACCGTAACAAGTAAGTGAGAATGTATGTGGAGAAGAATGTCGTCAGTGAATTGTGCGCGACTGATAAGTCTTGGATGCACCTGCACTGTCATTTCTTTTTGTCAAAAAAAAAATAAAATGTGTGACTGAACACCGTTTTCTTCTCTAGAAAATGTTCAATTGTGAACCAAAAAAAAAAAAAAAAAAAATATGTACAAGGTGTTGTTGAGGACTGTTTCGCGGCTTGCAGACATGTGAATGGTTGCAAACATTGGCATGCCTGCACCACGGAACTCCTCAATTGAATAAGACCAGAAATCGCGCAGATCGATGTATGACGCGTCTAGCCTAGTTACATTCTAGTCTATGTGTGGCCATTGAGCCTAACGGCAGTGTTGAAATGTGTGGTAAAACCACTTAAGGATCGTGTTTGAATATGTGGCATAGCCACTGATTATATATATATATATGTGGAACGGTAGATCCACTGGAAAGTGTAAGATAGCGTAATGATCCGTATCGAAGTTGATTATAGGACCAGGTAGAGTCCGTATTAGAATCGCGAACCAAGCAGATTACGTTCACCTTGAACTTATATATATGGCAGTTAAAGCCTGGCGATGCAAGCCAAAGATGTTGATTAATGATACATAGACAGGATCTATAGATTTACAGATAATGTACTCACTAGTATTGTGAAGGAATAATAATTCTAAGGATCGGATTCGGTAAGAGTTGGTTGCACACTCTATTACGCTATAAACTTAACGGTTAACCCCGACGAGCTAAGTCTGTGAGAGGAACAATTGTGTAGAGCTTAAAACTATGATGAAGCCAATTTAAATGTGTGAATTGTTGTTGCACCATTGTGTAAAAGGATATATTAAATTGTTCAGTCGTTTCCAGTAAGCCATATAACCACTTGTTGTGTAGTTGTGACCACGTGAACGTTTTAATTTACAAAATTCTCACTCTGTGCTGTTTTATTCTTTGTCATTAAAAATCCTCTGCAATGTTAGTCAGTCCGAGATTATCACATTGTAATTTACTTTAAACTATTTCTCTAATTATTAGCTAACCAAGTTTCACTGTTTCATAGCGTTATAAGTGAATAATCATTTCATTTGATTGTAATCCATTTTTATCACACCTGTTCAATGGCTTAAAAATCTAGCACTCGAAATGAAAATGTTCATAGAATAGATGAAAATAATATCTAATAATATTGAAAACCCAATAAACTCACGTCCAACGGTGCTGCCTTTTAATAACATCTAGCAAGAAAAGAACAGGTTTACGGGACCATCCTTCAGGACTTTATTATGAAAAATCTGAAGGAGGTAGAAATGGAAGAATGATCAGTCCTTTTGAGTTGACCCAATTGGAACGAAAATAGTTATTGAGAATCATTGATGATTCAAAGATTGATTGATGAGTTATTAGTGAGGTGAAAGCAACTTCACAAGTAGATGTAATGGATCTAATTTTCGATCATTAACAGTTGATTTTTCAAAATGTAAGGAGTCATTAGATACTGCCTTGAGGGAGAATAAAGCTTTGAACTCTGAGATTTTGGTACTGCAAGATAACACTGCAGCATGTCAGAATAAAAGTTCCAAAATCAGTGATGACTGTTCTGATAAGGTTACTGATATTAATGAGAAGTTTTGTAAAGCAAAAGAGGCTTTGGAGGCCAAAATTCAATCACAGGTTGCTCAAATTAAGGGTCTTGTTCGTGATATGTCAAAATTGAGACTCCAGTTGAGAGAGAAGAAGGATAAAGAACAATCTCTTACTCATGAGTTGGTTACTGTGTAAAGCAGAATATGAGAATTTTAAACATAAGACCAATGAGACCAAGACTTATGTAGATTCAGAGTCTGATATATTATGTGTTCTAAGAAAAGAAAACTCTGAACTCAGAGATAATATTAAACGACTAAGTGAGAAAAACAGTAAGTTACAACTTAGTAAGTCAGAACTTAGTAAACCTACTCCTTATGTGGAATTAGGAAATTTAAAACAGGAGATCAGGTATGACAATGATAAGGAAAAAGCTCTTACCAGTGAACTGGAACAATTAAAGATAGATTATGAGAATTTCAAAGTTGAGGCCCAGAAACATGTAGATTCCAAGATGTTTCAGATTGTTGGTCTATTAGATGAGAATGAAGATCTATTACAACAACTTGAGGAGAAACAAATAGGATTGCCCGAGAAGGTTGCTGATCTTAAGGAAAGCCATTATAACTCTATTGAAGGACTACAACTTGAACTTCAACAAGAAAAGGCAAAGAATATGGAGATTGTCAGTAGACACTCTATGGAAATTGAACAACTGACTAATACTGCTGCTGCAGAACATAAAGTAAAAGATTTAGAGATTAGTAAATTACATCGAAGGGTGGATGTTTTATTAGATATCTTATCACAGGAACATGTATTGCCATCAGATGGCATTGATTTGGGTATGAAATTGGGTTACCGTGATATTTCACCACACCCAAACGATTTTGTGCAGAAGCATAGCATTTCAAATGCTAAACTTAGTGGTGATGATACAGATCGCTCTCATAAGAGTAATATTCGACTTCCAGCATTCAATGCTAAGATTCATTTACAACGACGGGATAGTCGATCATTCAGAGGAAAATATGGCTTTTCTCGTCAGGATTCTTATGTCAGGGTTTCCTGTCATAACCGTTCTGATTTTCATGATGGTAGATCTTGGCGTAAGGCCAATGCTAGGTATGTCACTATGGGAAAAAGTCCACCACATGGGAATAATAATGGTAAACAAAACACCCTTACGGGATGTGAACAGATGAAGTTCCATGAGACCAAACTTCATGATGATATTTGTTATTGTTATAGTCATGAGGATCATATTGTTGGTAAAACAGCTGTTGATAGGAAATATACGACATCTCAGGGTGACACTCCTCAGCTACCACATGAGACATCTACTAATGTGGAGGATGTCGTTCATACTGTTTCTATTTATTTTGATAGGAATCGCTATGAACAGCTTTGTCTTCAAAATACAGTCAATGCTGATGGTAGGGAGGCATCGACTGTACCTTCCGGTCGGTCCGTCATGTCATGCTCAGATACGACAGGTCGGATTGACAATCATCGGGCTACACCCGATGGTGATGAGCTGCAACATGTGAAATCTGCTCATTTGGAAGATGTTGATCATCATATTGGTTCCATTTATTTTGATGAGAATCTATATACACAACTTTGTCTTCAAAAGACATTTAATACTGATGTTGTGGAGACATCGACTGAATCTTCCGAGCATCCTGTCATGACATGCTCAGACGTGACTAATAGTATTGGTCATCATCACATGAGTAAACAGCACGCTCATGGTACGACTACTCTTAAGAGTAGGAATGATGTTGGCAAAGGGGATATAAAATTTACTAGAAAGAGTCATGATGCCGGACGAGGGGTAGTTGATAATCATACTCGTCGGGATGATCACAAGGATAGCCATGATCGTCTAGCTCTTACGACATGCAAAGAACGAGATATACATAGCAATACCTCTGTGCGCGTGACTCGCACGACACATGATAGATTCAATGATTCTCGGGCTCAGTTCAGACCTGGCCGAGATCATATTTCATTGAATCGCACTGTTTTAGTGCGCAATTTGCCTTTGGGTGCGACTTGGTATGCGCTCAGGAGATTTTTCCAGCGTATCGGAGATGTTGAATTTGTTCGTATGTTCGAACTTCAACATTCTTCTCACCAACTTGCATTTGTTCGTTTTGCTCGTTATTGCGATGCTCGCAGAGCGGTGAAATTCAAAAATGGTTCTCGTTTTGCACACCATTACTTAGACGTGCAACTCGCACGCAATTCTACACCACGCACTTTATAGTTGCGTTGGATTATCTATTTTCTTCTGTCTTTGGATGTTTTGTTCTTCTCTACATCCATAGTTTAGTGTGCTATTTCTTACATTTGTTCGCACATGATAATTTTCTTTTGGTAATATCGACGTTATTTTTAGAAGATAATAATAATAATAATAATAATAGCACCTTCAGTCATAACTGACTATGGGAATGCGCCCCTGAGGTGACAGCCCTCAGCTGCTTATTTTCCTGGTGCTCCTTTCGACGTTTTCTCCTTACCTATGCTTCCTGTGTGAGCCTCTCTTCGCCCAATCTGAGGTGGCGCCGTAAATAGCATCGCCACTTAGTGCGATCGGCAGCTTCATCCTCCCAGGATACTTGCTTCAATTATGTCTGTCATCAGTAATACTCGCATTATTTGTGCTGACTTTACTGATCTATGTATTTTTGTCTTTATTACTGTAGGCAACTATGATTCGTTGCGTAAGTTCATTCACTTTAGGTGTTCGAATAACATGATAATTGCAAGTACTTTTATTAGAATGAATACAAGCGCATGATGTGCCGCCTTTGTGGCGATCGAAAAAATGTCATCACATACATCGATGACATCTGTCTATTTCACAACACATGGGAAGACCACATTACTGGTTTATCTTCTCTTCTTCTTACACTGCGACAACATGGTTTGACTGTAAGACCTTCTAAGGTCCAGATAGGTTGTCAGGAGATTACTTTTCTTGGTCACCGCATAGGTAACCATAGATTACACCCTGATGACAATACAGTCAAGCGGATACTGGAGATTGCCACTCCATCATCTAAGAAACAAGTAAGAAGTTTACTTGGGCTTGTTAACTATTACCATAAATTTATACCACGCTTCGCACAGATTTCTGCTCCTTTGTCCGGATTGTTGGCCAAAGGTAGTCCAAAAAAAAAAATTATGGACACCGCAGTGCGAAGATGCTCTGATTATGATAAAGAATTTATTTAAGAATCCTCCTATCCTGTTATTGCCAGGCATACATTTACCGTTCTTGATTCAAACAGATGAATCCAGCTCCGGAATTGCAGGTTGTTTGCTTCAATGCTATGAAGGGATACTCCATCCATGCTTGTTTGTCTCACGCAAGCTTACTCCAGCAGAACAAAAGTACGCAACAGGAGAGCGCGAACTGCTCGCGGTGGTGTAGTGCTTGGAAAAACTATCTAAGTACTTGATAGGTAGAAAGTTTTTTATCTACACAGACCACAGTCCGCTCACGTTTATCACTTCGAGAACTATGAAAAACGCAAGGATTCACAGGTGGTTTCTTTTACTACAAGAATTCGCCTTTTCAATAATTCCGATTTCAGGAACTGATAATAACCTCGCGGACTTGTTATCAAGAAATTTCACGTCACAGGACTAAAATAACTTTCTTGTCTTGATGTTGACAATGGACATAATTTTATAATTATTATTTCTAATTAGGAATATTAATTTCATTATTTCATTTTGACGTTAGATAACATGCATAGATTGTAGTCGGGCACATCTTCGCCACCACTCTCTCACGTGCCACGAGTGTCACGTTTGGGAGCGGGGGGGATGATGTTGAGGACTGTTTCGCGGCTTGCAGACATGTGAATGGTTGCAAACATTGGCATGCCTGCACCACGGAACTCCTCAATTGAATAAGACCAGAAATCGCGCAGATCGATGTATGACGCGTCTAGCTTAGTTACATTCTAGTCTATGTGTGGCCATTGAGCCTAACGGCAGTGTTGAAATGTGTGGTAAAACCACTTAAGGATCGTGTTTGAATATGTGGCACAGCCACTGATTATATATATATATGTGGAACGGTAGATCCACTGGAAAGTGTAAGATAGCGTAATGATCCGTATCGAAGTTGATTATAGGACCAGGTAGAGTCCGTATTAGAATCGCGAACCAAGCAGATTACGTTCACCTTGAACTTATATATATGGCAGTTAAAGCCTGGCGATGCAAGCCAAAGATGTTGATTAATGATACATAGACAGGATCTATAGATTTACAGATAATGTACTCACTAGTATTGTGAAGGAATAATAATTCTAAGGATCGGATTCGTTAAGAGTTGGTTGCACACTCTATTACGCTATAAACTTAACGGTTAACCCAGACGAGCTAAGTCTGTGAGAGGAACAATTGTGTAGAGCTTAAAACTATGATGAAGCCAATTTAAATGTGTGAATTGTTGTTGCACCATTGTGTAAAAGGATATATTAAATTGTTCAGTCGTCCATGGAACTTGTTGGTTGCCTGAATTATACAAGTTCTCACTCTGTGCTGTGACTGTCATTAATCCTTGCAAGGTCAGTCCAGATTATCACAGGTATTTTCTAAGACTAACTATAATCTAACCAACACTGCGGAAGAATTAATATACGATAACGACACTGAATATAATAATAATTTAATCACACCACAATGGCTTAAAACTGCACTCGAACTAGAAATCTGGAATTAGAATAGATGAATTATAATATCTGAAATATTGACAAGCAACCCAATAAACTCACGTCCAACGGTGCTGAATCTTTTAATAACATCTAGCAAGAAAAGATACAGCGGGAGATAGCGTTAGCGGGGGTACAAGCGGGTAGGTGATGGGATGGGGAGTAAATGTAGTCATGGGGACGTTCTCAGTAACGCTTTCTCTGGGTGATATCACGAGGATTCATTTGGTTTTCACCATCAGTAGTAGTGTTAACATGACTCTGTTCTTAACCAAATATTCGTATAAGCAGACCACTGAGTATAGTGATAATAATAATGCTAATAAATGTTGCCTAACCAGGCAATCTCGTTTATCTTATCATCGTGGCTAAGTTCTTGTGCATAACATTTTATGTTATCATCATTTTCAAACAATACATCGATAAAATTCGTTAAGTGTATCATCACTGATCTGAGGTCATTTATTCTATTCCAATTCGATGCAATAGCGTTTTTGTGTGCTCTTCACAATAGTTAGGCTTTTGCCAATGACATGTTCTCTCTTCTCCTGCTTTGTAGCTAAGTCTGGTATGGCATGTTGTAAGTTGATTTCCTTGCTTCTGTTGTAAGTTGCCATAATTAGAGTCAGTAGCAGTACTAAAAAAAATGTACTCCAGCGCATTTCCTATAAAAGGAAGTATGGATCGCCTAGTGCGATTGGCTTGTCTAATTTTCTGAAATCTTATCATAAGATCTGTAAGCATTATCCTAAGCATGTGCACTTCAAATTGGTATCAATGAATAAAACAATGTAAATAATATAATGAAAGTACCTAATATCACACATATGTCTTGTGATACAATGTTTATCTATGTCCTGAAGAACTAAAAAGTCACTGATCATTACATAACTTGCTGTTACCGATCCTAAGTTTTACTGGTGTGGCACTGACATCTGTCATTGCCTATACTATCATGGTCAGTAGTATGGTGATGAAAAGGGGCTGACATCTCTCGCTGCGAATACTACCATGGGCAATAGTATGGTGATGAAAAGGGGCTGACATCTCTCGCTGACATCTCTCGTGAAAAAGAAAATAAAGATTAACATATCTATTCGGCCTAAAATAAGGCTGGTGAGTACTGATGTAGTGGGGTGGTAAAACCAGTACTAAATCTGCGCTGAAAGGAGTTTGGCGAGTTCCAAAAGTGTTATTTCACGTTTGGATAGGCGACTGTCATACGTTGGCGTGGGCGTTGAAAGCGTTGTGTTTATCGTCGCTCGACATGAAGTTGGTAACGATGGTGTGGGAGGTAAGTGTTGAAGACTTGATTTGCTTATCTGTGTAGGGCGACGTTTGCGAAGTATTTTATTTCTGATATGCTCTTGTGATGGTCGTATATATTTCGCACTGGGTATGGAATCGTCAGAAGAAGTCACGTATGGCCGTTTAGTGGTTGCCCTAGTGTTAGTGAAAGGTTCATTTGTCGTGGTGTCCTGGTTATCAAGTGGGCTAAGTGTATCGATGTCAGATTCTGCTCTTATCGGTGGTCGAGAAGCATTATCTATGATCTCAGTAAGGGTGTGCGTGGATAATTCAGCATCTGTATTTTGAGACTGCGTGGTATGTTGTTCCTCATCTGAAGTAATAGGGGCTTGATCTATTCTCTGATCTCGCATTCGTTGAAGAGGAATGTCGTCGTCACTGCTCCACTCATCGTTTGACTGATATGAGCTTGTAGTTGGCACCTCTGATCTATAATATGTCTGATTTGTTATCACCTGCTGTGGGGTTTCATCCTCATGCGAATCTAAAGTGGGTTTGTTAGATTCTTCGTTCTGTAATCTTGCATCTCTGTATTGAAGTCTTTCTCTTAATTCTGCAAGTGGGATGTCGTTTTCGCTGTCTGAATTATCTCTGAACTGACGCAGTCGGTTCATGGCATCATTCGACTGAGTGTGGGTTATAACTGGTTGTTCATCGTTAATTTCAAATTCACCATAGGCAGTGTTAGATAATGAGCTGGACGGTTGATATTGGAGAGTTGCTGTTCTCGTCGGTCTATCTGTGGCGAGATTTGTCCTTACTATGGGGCGATGATTATCTCTCTTTAACTGTGTAACGTGCGCTTTTGTGGTTAAATTTTTCTCCTCGTTCCACAAAATATAGTTGGTTGGGGTGGTCTTCTCAAATATCTTGTAACCGTCTGTCCAACGTGTGTCGAACTTTGAGTTCCGTACATGTTTTTTGTAATATACCGGTTCTCCAACATGAAATTCTTCCAGGATAGCATTTTTGTCGTGTGCTCGTTGCATTTTCTTAAAAGCTTTCGTAGCATTGCGGTGTGCAATTTGATGTGCTTTGAACTTTTCTCGGATAATAATTTCGATGGGGTCTTCGCCTGAGTATTTTCGTTGTGGCTGTAATAAATTGTCAAGCGGAAATATCGGTTCCCTGCCGTAGAGCATATAAAATGGGGAAAGTCCGGTTGTATCATTAGTATTAACCCGTATCGCTTCTAGTGCTTGGTTGAGGTATACATCCCAGTACTGTGTGTTGTCCTGTATATACTTCGCTAGGACGTCATGCATGGTTGAATGCATTCGCTCGTTTCGGCCATTGGAATTTGGTCTATAGAAGCTAGTGGTGGTGTGTTTTATGTGGAATTTCTTTAGCATGGCCTTAAAAGGGTTCCCGACAAATTGTTTTCCATTATCGGAAATAATTCTTTTTGGGCATCCGTGTCTTGGGATGTGTGGTAAAATGGGATGTTATAAATATTTATAGGGGACTTAGTGTACTGACTGAGATCAGCTGTGAAGGTATCTATATCTAATAAGAGTAGTGTATTATAGATAACCTTACTTACTGCCACATATGTATACCTCAGTCAGAATTATTCTGGAATAGTGTGATGACTACGTTATATGTCTAGGGTATGTGTATGATGAAGTGTAAGTCATAACAACAACAGACAGATAAACAATTTAATTTATTCCACCACACTTGACAACACTGTGACACTCACATACATAAAACACTCTAAGAGGATATCTTAAAGGAGTCACTGATAACTTTTCAAATAACAATATGTATTCATTGCTGTCATGAATGTATATGTGTCCTGATTCAAATACAAAGGGAACCAGGAATCACAATCAATTTTAATTACAAGTTATATGTACAGAATTTATTAATATGATTCATGTAGTGACATATATTATTAATGGTATCCTATGTGTGTCAGTTGTGTAGTGGTAATATGAGGTAATACTGGTTTTGTTTTGTTCAAGCTCTGTTGGTATTTGTCATCATGACTTCAATAGTTTGTTTCTATTGGAACTAGTATTGGAGATGTTCTCAGTTCCTGGTATTAAAACAATTAAATTCCCCTCTTAATTTTAGTTTATAATGTCATTTTAAGATGGGGGTACATAATGTTGAGCTCCATGGCCACACTCTCTTATCTTGCGTGATGACTGCAGTAAAAGACTCCTCTGCTCGAGTACTGTAATGAGTTCTGGAGCCACCCCACTGGTTGCTATATGGACCAAGGAGTATGCTGTCCACCTCTGGCTTCTACAAAGCTCTGACCAGGTGCTGCTCAATAACTTAAAGACCACGGTCCCTGAAACAAGAAGGTTGTACCTTCTACGTCAGAACTAATTTATACTCCATTTTTACACTGAGCACAATACATCACAAACATTGAGTTCAGAGCGTTAGGCCAACTGTCAGCTTCATCTGAAATACTTTATACCAGTATTTCCCTCCCTAATGGTTACTACGCCTCTGCAATTCCAGCATTATTTCTTTCTAGTTAATAATCTAGGTGTCAGTGTACTGTTTGGCCATTCCATGCAGTTTTACTTTCCTCCGACACCTTCTGTTCAGGCTGGAGCACTATAGGCTTTACATCATGTTAGCTACTGAACAACACATATATACAGACATAAATTATCAATTTACATTCAATTTTCATTAAAAGATATTGAATATTTCAAGCTTACCACAATTCATGGAAATAATAATAAACAGTTTCGTTGACTGGCAATGAATATAGCACAACTCCGATCTGCCGATGTCCCAGGCTTTATTTTATAAAAAATATACACTGGTGTGAATGGTGTATATTCGCAGCTCTACCCAATCACACCACGTCTACACATCTTTTCAAAAAAGTACTCCTTTTTCACGTTTCCCCTGACAACACAAGATAGTATTTATAGTCCGACCAATCGTGTTTAGTCTTTCATTTGTTGCGCTCCAATCACATAGGAGTTAACATGGTAGGCTATTTCCGTAACGTAATGTTTTTTCAAACACGTTATAAAAAAATTTTATGAGCAGAAATGATTTCATGCTGTCAGGCACCCCCACTATTTTATTTTGGCCATAACTTGGTAATTCCTAGACTATTTGCGTAACGTTTTACATATTCTTTGTCAGCAAAACCTTAGGAATCCAAATATACGAATTTAAGGGAGCTAGGTGGCTGCGTTCAAAATGTGCATTTTCTACCACCTCCTGTTTACTTCACTCCCCATGTGGTGTCTGGGTACTGTCATGTTTTCAAACGTAAACCCATCTAATGTCATCTTTCCCAATAAGCGTTTTTCAGGATTTTAAAACCTAACTCTGGGAAGGGTAGTGAATTTTATCACTGTCGATTTGAAATAAAGTTAGTGCATGTGGCCTTACACGCGTGATGGCAGCAATTGTGTATCGCGCGACGCGTGTTTAGTGTTGCACGTGTCCCCGCTTTCTGCCTCTCCCTTCTCTCTATCCTTTAGTCCATCTGTCTTTTAGTTACGCCGTGTATAAAATGGAATGAATGAAATATTAAATTTAGGTCATTGATCAGCTTGCGTATCCCAAGGTTTTCCCAAGAAATACAGTACACGTTTCATTGAAGAAAGCGGGTAATAATACAGTAGGCTTTTACTATCAACGTGAAAGCGTTACAATTTGCAGACGAAGTAGAAAACAAGGGGGATTTCGAGTACAGGCATTATGACAGCACTGTTCTTTACCATTCTTCTTTCCTTTTATTAAATTTATTTGTTAGGCTTTGCATTTACGTTTTAATTTATATATGGGGATTAGAATAATTCACGACAGGATGAACTCTTGCAAGAAAATGTCAGTAACTGTGGAAGATGTTATATCTTTAAGTGGGTATGATTCCGGCCAAACGGAATATTGATCTACCAAATGAAGAATGTATCGGTTGCCTGAATGGGTCAGAGGTCATCAAATGGCAGGATAGTGAAGTCTTTCACTTTGTTGGGTGATCTTTCACTTGTTTAATTATCTTGATTATTTCAGCATCTTTATTTTGCTCTGTGTGGAAGTCAAAACCTTCTGCTTTCTCTAGATTTGAGTCGTATGTATCTGTCATACGATTTTCAGAACTGTCATGTTGCTGGGTTGGAGTTAATTATATTTATTTCCTTCGTGTTTTCTGTCTATTTCAGTGGAAGTTTCAAAAACCTTTTTTGGAATGGTTTGTTGTAGTGCGTCCTCTGGATATGGGATTCTTGAAAGTCGATCTGCACAGGTGTTAGACCTTCCTGCAATGTGCTCTATCGTCGTATCGTATGACTGTAAATTCATAGACCATACTTGAAGCTTCTTTGGTTGCTCCTGTGTTTTTGTGAGCCAATTTAGCAACGGCTGATGATATGTTCTGATAATCAGCTTTGTTCCTCGCACATAAAAGTCCAACTTTTGTACGGAATAATGGATTGCATAGGCTTCTCGTTCAGTAGTTGTCCAGCGTTTCTGAGTTTTGCTGAGTGCATGGGATATAAATGCTATAGGTCTTTCATTTGGGATGTTAGGAAGGATTGGTTGTTCGTCATCTATGGTGGGTTGTACCAAACAAGCTCCGATAGCTGTGTCGGATGCGTCCGTGTATAAAATCATGGAACGGGAGATGTCTGGGTGGGCCAGTAATGGTATGGTTGTGAGTGCTGACTTCAGGTACTCAAAGGATCTTTGACAGTCATCTGACCATTTAAAACGAGCATATTTCTTCGTTAAGGCGATAAGGGGCTCAGCTATTTTGGAAAAATTGATGATACTTCGTCTATAGTATCCACAACAGCCTAAGAAACCTCTTATTTGTCGTACGGTTCTGGGGCTTGGCATCTCTCGTATAGCTGTTACCTTGTCTTCGTCGGGTCTGATGCCTATTTCATTGATAACATAGCCGAGGTACTTCGTCTCTGTCTTTAAGAAGTTACATTTACTTAGTTTCAGTTTGATCCTGTGTTGTCTCAATCGGTCAAACACCTTCTCTACATGCTGTAAATGTTCTTCAATCGATCCGCCAGTGTGGATGAGTATATCATCTATATAAGCTAGTGCGTACTTTTGCATATCCTTCAGCACCTCGTCCATCAAAGACATGTACGTGGCGGGGCTACCCTTCAGGCCAAATGGCATAACACGCCAAGCAAAACTTCCCACGTGCGTGCAAAACGTGGATTTCTGTTTGGCCTCTGGTGACATGGGAATGCACCAGAAACCGGAACGAGCGTCCAACGTGGTGAAGTATTTGGAATCACCCAACGTTGCCAGTATGTCGTCGATTCTTGGCAAAGAGTATGAGATTACTTAGTGATTCGATTTAAAGCACGGTAATCACAACAAAAACGTGATGATCCATCCTTCTTGGCTACTATTACGATCGGTGAGGACCACTGGGATCTTGATCTCTCTATTATCCCTGCAGCTACCATCTCGGTAATAGTTTTCTCCACAATTTCCCTGTTTTTTAGCGGGGTATGATATGGTTTTAAATGTATAGGTTCCTCAGTTGTTGTAGGGATTTCCATTTGTACTGTAGTTGTTCTGTCAAGTTCCATATCATTGAGAGCGAAAACATCTTGATGTTTGGTAATGAATTTCGTCAGTCTTGATTTGTGTTGCTCTGTGGTGTTTAATGTTTCGAGCAACTGTGACAGTCTGTGTGACTTGTTCGTTTGTTCTTCTGGCTTGTGTGGGGGTGGCTGATCAATTGGTGCACTCTGTCTTCCATTACGGCTATCAATCCATCCGGCTGTTTGGCAAGACATTAAAGGGATTATTCGTCGGGTTGGGTGATGGTAAGAGTCTCTCTTATGTGGATTGAATTGACTTCTATTTCCAGCAATATAGTTACTGTTTTCCTGAGTTGGGAATGAAACAGCTCGATCGTTCTGTGATCTACGTTGATTCGAGGCATATAGGGTTTTGCGCGGGTTGTTTATTCTACGTCTTTGCAATCTGGGTTGACCTTGTATAACTACGTTTACCGTTTTCCTCATGGGGTTATGTCTTTCCCCAGGAGATAGTGTATTCCGATAGACCTTTCTAATGATCTCTTGATCAACAATATCTGGGTATTGGAACTGATAATCTGTTTCACGTTGTCTTTGCGCTCGATATTTCCGGGTGTTATGATAGTATTGTGTGCCATTGGTGTATACCATTTCTTTTCTCGGTACTTCCAAATATCCTCCGGGCAATTGTCTAGCTTGTGTTGAACTCTCCGTTGCTTTCTTTCGGGGTACTATGGTGTATTGTAGGGTCTGACGAAGGGGCGGGGACTGATGGGTATAATTCTCCGAAGTGATATATTGCTTATGACACCTCCTATCTCGATCAGTCTTATAGGCATCTCGTATTGAGGATGATTGTACCTGTGCTATAATAGCACCTCTAGCAATGGTTGTTGTTTTACCAGATGTGTTGAGTATCATAACTGGGAAGTCTCTGTTGGATGTGACTTCTGCTATTCCTTCTGTAACAAACAGCATTGGATCTTCATTTATGTCTTCTCCCGGTATGGGTTCCACGTAAATAGTTTGTCCAGGTTTTACATATTGTGACGCTTTGATCCTACCCTTGGCTATGACTAATGAATTTGGCTCGAGGGTGACCGGGGCTGTTAAACGAATCAACGAAGCAATGTGAATGTCGTCTTGGAGTTGTATAAACTCTCCATTTATTCTTATTTTCCGTAAATCGAAATATATCCGGGCTTCGTGTATTGATAGAAAATCTCTTCCCAGGATAAAATTTCTACTCATGCCTCTAGTAATGACGAATGCATGTGTGATCGTCTGTCTGCCAATCCCAAACGTGACATGGGCAATGCCTAAAGATTTTAACTCTTCCCCTGTCACCGAAGCCATAAATGTTCTGCACTCTTGG
>JAMPIV010020656.1:0-37151 GCA_024509875.1 Oreohelix idahoensis | reverse complement strand
CATAACATGTACTCGCAGACTCATTTTTCCTACTTAGCCACACAATACTTTTTGTAGACACGCCACTGATTGACAATGTGTGCGTAAAACCGGAAATAAACTGTTTTATGTTCAAGAAGTGCAATTTCACGCAATTTCACGCAAAAATCATGCCAATTTCTTGATAAACCAAAAATGTGCAAATGAGGTCGTATAATTTACAGTAGACATTTCAATATGTGTGTGTGTGATGTGTGCTGGCAAGTAGGATTTTATATTATATCGCAAAGAAACACAAATTGAAACCAATGGCCGCATTTTAATGAAAAATTTAATTCATAGGGTCTATACCATTTCAAATTTACACATAAAATTTCACTTATATGCGTTATATATTTGCTGAGATATAGCATTTTGAAGTTGGGCAAAGCTAGTGAAACGTGCTATAGTGTTTGTTTTAATGATACCTGTTCCTAGTTTTATTAGTTTGGTTTGGTTTGGTTTCAGAAAGCAATGGCAAACTACTGAATGAAAAAAATTTCCTAGAAAAATCACAAACAGCCAATAAAAGCTGGGGTTGATTGCCACGTCCTGTAAAGGATAAGCAACTAACTTTTTTGGTTTGACGGGTGTGTCCGTGAGTTTAGTGTGGTATCCACTGGAGAGTGACTTTTATGTTGTTTGTTGTATGTTGTTACCAGGCTGTCTATTTTTTCAGCCATCTGTATTATTTTTAGCTTGAAGGTATTTTTTAAAGCCTGAAATGTTGATTTTGAATCATTGAAGATTAGGACTTTTGAGGTATTATAGATTTCTTATTTAAATGTTGCTGATCAGTTCCACATTAGTGATCTTGTCATCAGTTCCACATTAGTGATCTTGTCATCAGTTCCACATTAGTGATCTTGTCATCAGTGATCTTGTCATCAGTTCCACATTAGTGATCTTGTCATCAGTTCCACATCAGTGATCTTGTCATCAGTTCCACATTAGTGGTCATGTCATCAGCTCCACATTAGTGATCTTGTCATCAGTTCCACATCAGTGATCTTGTCATCAGTTCCACATCAGTGATCTTGTCATCAGTTCCCCATCAGTGATCTTGTCATAAGTTCCACATTAGTGATCTTGTCATCAGTTCCACATTAGTGATCTTGTCATCAGTTCCACATCAGTGATCTTGTCATCAGTTCCACATTAGTGATCTTGTCATCAGTTCCACATCAGTGATCTTGTCATCTTGTCATCAGTTCCACATTAGTGATCTTGTCATCAGTTCCACATCAGTGATCTTGTCATCAGTTCCACATCAGTGATCTTGTCATCAGTTCCACATTAGTGATCTTGTCATCAGTTCCACATCAGTGATCTTGTCATCAGTTCCACATCAGTGATCTTGTCATCAGTTCCACATTAGTGATCTTGTCATCAGTTCCACATCAGTGATCTTGTCATCAGTTCCACATCAGTGATCTTGTCATCAGTTCCACATTAGTGATCTTGTCATCAGTTCCACATCAGTGATCTTGTCATCAGTTCCACATTAGTGATCTTGTCATCAGTTCTACATCAGTGATCTTGTCATCAGTTCCACATCAGTGATCTTGTCATCAGTTCCACATTAGTGATCTTGTCATCAGTTCCACATCAGTGATCTTGTCATCAGTTCCACATCAGTGATCTTGTCATCAGTTCCACATCAGTGATCTTGTCATCAGTTCCACATCAGTGATCTTGTCATCAGTTCCACATCAGTGATCTTGTCATCAGTTCCACATCAGTGATCTTGTCATCAGTTCCACATCAGTGATCTTGTCATCAGTTCCACATCAGTGATCTTGTCATCAGTTCCACATCAGTGATCTTGTCATCAGTTCCACATCAGTGATCTTGTCATCAGTTCCACATCAGTGATCTTGTCATCAGTTCCACATTAGTGATCTTGTCATCAGTTCCACATTAGTGATCTTGTCATCAGTTCCACATCAGTGATCTTGTCATCAGTTCCACATTAGTGATCTTGTCATCAGTTCCACATTAGTGATCTTGTCATCAGTTTCACATCAGTGATCTTGTCATCAGTTCCACATTAGTGATCTTGTCATCAGTTCCACATTAGTGATCTTGTCATCAGTTCCACATCAGTGATCTTGTCATCAGTTCCACATCAGTGATCTTGTCATCAGTTCCACATCAGTGATCTTGTCATCAGTTCCACATCTTGTCATCAGTTCCACATTAGTGATCTTGTCATCAGTTCCACATCAGTGATCTTGTCATCAGTTCCACATTAGTGATCTTGTCATCAGTTCCACATTAGTGATCTTGTCATCAGTTCCACATCAGTGATCTTGTCATCAGTTCACATCAGTGATCTTGTCATCAGTTCCACATCAGTGATCTTGTCATCAGTTCCACATTAGTGATCTTGTCATCAGTTCCACATCAGTGATCTTGTCATCAGTTCCACATTAGTGATCTTGTCATCAGTTCCACATCAGTGATCTTGTCATCAGTTCCACATCAGTGATCTTGTCATCAGTTCCACATCAGTGATCTTGTCATCAGTTCCACATCAGTGATCTTGTCATCAGTTCCACATCAGTGATCTTGTCATCAGTTCCACATCAGTGATCTTGTCATCAGTGATCTTGTCATCAGTTCCACATCAGTGATCTTGTCATCAGTTCCACATCAGTGATCTTGTCATCAGTTCCACATCAGTGATCTTGTCATCAGTTCCACATCAGTGATCTTGTCATCAGTTCCACATTAGTGATCTTGTCATCAGTTCCCCATCAGTGATCTTGTCATCAGTTCCACATCAGTGATCTTGTCATCAGTTCCACATCAGTGATCTTGTCATCAGTTCCACATCAGTGATCTTGTCATCAGTTCCACATCAGTGATCTTGTCATCAGTTCCACATCAGTGATCTTGTCATCAGTTCCACATTAGTGATCTTGTCATCAGTTCTACATCAGTGATCTTGTCATCAGTTCCACATCAGTGATCTTGTCATCAGTTCCACATCAGTGATCTTGTCATCAGTTCCACATCAGTGATCTTGTCATCAGTTCCACATCAGTGATCTTGTCATCAGTTCCACATCAGTGATCTTGTCATCAGTTCCACATCAGTGATCTTGTCATCAGTTCCACATTAGTGATCTTGTCATCAGTTCCACATTAGTGATCTTGTCATCAGTTCCACATCAGTGATCTTGTCATCAGTTCCACATCATCAGTTCCACATCAGTGATCTTGTCATCAGTTCCACATCAGTGATCTTGTCATCAGTTCCACATCAGTGATCTTGTCATCAGTTCCACATCAGTGATCTTGTCATCAGTTCCACATCAGTGATCTTGTCATCAGTTCCACATCAGTGATCTTGTCATCAGTTCCACATTAGTGATCTTGTCATCAGTTCCACATTAGTGATCTTGTCATCAGTTCCACATTAGTGATCTTGTCATCAGTTCCACATCAGTGATCTTGTCATCAGTTCCACATTAGTGATCTTGTCATCAGTTCCACATCAGTGATCTTGTCATCAGTTCCACATCAGTGATCTTGTCATCAGTTCAGTTCCACATCAGTGATCATCATCAGTGATCTTGTCATCAGTTCCACATCAGTGATCTTGTCATCAGTTCCACATTAGTGATCTTGTCATCAGTTCCACATCAGTGATCTTGTCATCAGTTCCACATTAGTGATCTTGTCATCAGTTCCACATCAGTGATCTTGTCATCAGTTCCACATTAGTGATCTTGTCATCAGTTCCACATCAGTGATCTTGTCATCAGTTCCACATCAGTGATCTTGTCATCAGTTCCACATCAGTGATCTTGTCATCAGTTCCACATCAGTGATCTTGTCATCAGTTCCACATCAGTGATCTTGTCATCAGTTCCACATCAGTGATCTTGTCATCAGTTCCACATCAGTGATCTTGTCATCAGTTCCACATCAGTGATCTTGTCATCAGTTCCACATCAGTGATCTTGTCATCAGTTCCACATTAGTGATCTTGTCATCAGTTCCACATTAGTGATCTTGTCATCAGTTCCACATCAGTGATCTTGTCATCAGTTCCACATCAGTGATCTTGTCATCAGTTCCACATCAGTGATCTTGTCATCAGTGATCTTGTCATCAGTTCCACATCAGTGATCTTGTCATCAGTTCCACATCAGTGATCTTGTCATCAGTTCCACATTAGTGATCTTGTCATCAGTTCCACATCAGTGATCTTGTCATCAGTTCCACATCAGTGATCTTGTCATCAGTTCCACATTAGTGATCTTGTCATCAGTTTCACATCAGTGATCTTGTCATCAGTTCCACATCAGTGATCTTGTCATCAGTTCCACATCAGTGATCTTGTCATCCATCAGTTCCACATCAGTGATCTTGTCATCAGTTCCACATTAGTGATCTTGTCATCAGTTCCACATTAGTGATCTTGTCATCAGTTCCACATTAGTGATCTTGTCATCAGTTCCACATCAGTGATCTTCATCAGTTTCACATTAGTGATCTTGTCATCAGTTCCACATCAGTGATCTTGTCATCAGTTCCACATCAGTGATCTTGTCATCAGTTCCACATTAGTGATCTTGTCATCAGTTCCACATCAGTGATCTTGTCATCAGTTCCACATCAGTGATCTTGTCATCAGTTCCACATCAGTGATCTTGTCATCAGTTCCACATTAGTGATCTTGTCATCAGTTCCACATCAGTGATCTTGTCATCAGTTCCACATCAGTGATCTTGTCATCAGTTCCACATCAGTGATCTTGTCATCAGTTCCACATTAGTGATCTTGTCATCAGTTCCACATCAGTGATCTTGTCATCAGTTCGGTACACTTTCTTTCACATATGGCCATTTTTATCATGTTGGCGTAAAAGCCCGCGTCTCTGTACAGGTGCTATGTCGTTTGCTTGCTGCAGATTGGTGATACAGCTGTGGTGTGTTTACCATCTTGGAATGCATCTAAGTGTTTTTGTTTTTTTCTGTGTGCACTAAATAAAAAAAGTTTGTTTGTTGTCTGTTCTGCAACCTTTTAAAAGACCACATGACTATCATTGATGACTTTTTTTGCTTTCCAAACCAGCAGAGTCTGTTATTCCCCATTATCTCAATGAGTTTTCAAATAACTGAGGTTAGTGAGACTGGTCTGTAGATCCCAGGTTCTTCAGCTGGCTTGCTTTTCTTGGGAACTGGCTTGATGTTTGAGCCAAGCTCTGCTTTTGGAAGTGTGGATCATTACTTCCATGGATTGGTTGATGATGATAACTCAATTTATTTATTGTAAAATTGCATATGTAAAATGTTTTTCGTAATATTTTACCATAACAAGTAACTTTGTATATCATTATATGGTGTATTCTGCCTAGTGTCATGGCACACCAGGCTAGCTCTCATGGCACACCAGTGTGCCGTGGCACACCGGTTGCAGAGCACTGAGCAGATACTGTTGCATGGAATGAATTATATTAACGTTTTCACTATACGAGACCCAGTTTTACGAGGTGGGTAACTGTAGCGTTACGCTTTTCTCACCAACTTTTTCTTTTGTCTATTATTTTATTCCTCTCCAAACCTCTCCTATCGCTAGAAATGAAACCATTTCTCTTCAGATTTTTTTTTCATTCTTCTAATGAGAAAAACTTCAAGTCTTCTGTCAGATTAGACTGACGAACCCTCCTAATTTCTTACGACCCACAGCAGATAAATTATGCACTCGGTTACTGGAGGAAATTAATTTGTATTGCATTTCAAGCCAAGTACTACCAACCCGGAAGTGAACCTTTTTTTATCGTTAATGGGACGCTTGTAAATCAAGGAGAAGTAAGATCTGCAGTACTCCTGCACAGTGAGAGCTAGGCAACATACACGGACCAGTTTTAAAAAAAAGATGAACTTGATCTCCTTGGGACAGAAGAAACTGCTATGAGGCCACCAAAGAGGTGAACGGGAGGTGCAAGTGGACAATTCTTGGAGGGAAAAACCACATTCGCCCAGTCACTGCCATATGCAGCAGAAGCTAGCTAATGGGCCCCGAAGCGGGGTTATCGTTGCTTAATCCGTAGTGAATCAGTTGAGCAATTAAGTAGATCTAATATTGTTGTTTTTAGAAACTGAATAATCATATGTTTATCTACAGCTTATTATTTCAGTATCTTTTGTTAGGCAAAGGTCTATACTTTCTTTCATCTTCATTGTGACAGTCATTAATGTTCCTCGATTTTTTTTGTCAAATTGCTCAAGAAGGGAGATCTTGTAGACTGCAATAATTGGAGAGGAATCACTCTTCTCTCAGTTCCCAGCAAAATACTAGGCAGGATAATTATACAGAGAATTTCAAAAGCAGTAGACCACAAACTGAGGAAAGAACAAGCAAGATTTAGAAAGAACAGAAGATGTGTAGATCATATATTTACTCTCAGGAACATAGAGCAGTGCTCAGAATGGCGAAGACAGCTGCACATTAATTTTGTTGATTTTGAAAAGGCTTTTGACAGTATACATAGGGACAGTTTATGGAAAATACTGAGGGTTTATGGAATTCCAAGCTGCATAGTGTCAATCATAAAAAGCCTCTGCCAACTTTACGTGTAGTGTTGGGCAGAGCAACCTAACCTTTAAGGTGAAGACAGGAGTATGACAGGGTTGCCCCTTATCAACCACTCTATTTTTAACAGTCATAGACTGGGTGATGCATCAGACAATAGAGGGCAGTCCAAGAGGAATAAGATGGACTACATTTTCTACATTGGAAGATCTGGAATATGCAGATGACATTGCACTACTAGCACATTCACATCAACACATCCAGGAAAAAATGGATAGACTTAATAAGTATAGCCAGCAGGTGGGCTTGAACATCAATTTAAAGAAGTCAGGGTCATGACGCTCAATGTGAGCAACCCTGAGCCCATATCAGTAAGGAACCAGCAACTGGTACAGACAGACACCTTCACATACCTAGGATGCATAGTAACACCAGACGGCGGGGCAAGCAAAGACGTCAACAACAGAATGAACAAAGCAAGAACAACCTTTTTTAGCCTAAACAACATCTGGAAGTCCTCTCAATACAGCACAAACACAAAATTAAGATTATATCACAGCTGTGTGCTTTCTGTGCTTCTCTATGGTGCGGAATGCTGGAGAGTTACAGAGAAGGAAATGTCGAAATTGTCCTCTTTTCACACAACATGCCTAAAAAAAATTCACCGAATCTTCTGGCCGAATATCATCACCAACCAAGATCTGCTTACTCGAAGCAAGCAAGAGGACATACACACCATCATAGCTGGCAGATGCTGGAGCTTGGTTGACCATGTCCTCAGAAGAGACCCCGATGCCATCGCAAGAACAGCTATGCTTTGGACCCCTGAAGTAAAACGAAAGAGAGGCCAACCAAAAACAACTTGGCGGAGGGCTGTGGAGGCTGAGATATAAAAAATGAACCAGAGTTGGGGCACTGTACAAAGGATGGCCACCGACCGAGCAAAGTGGAATCAATTTGTTGTTAACCTACAAGACGCCAATAGGCGTGATGGCCACTGACTGCTTTGATGGTCGGCGGCTAAGGATCAAAGATGATTTTTTGCATGAGACTACTGAACAATTTCTACTGTATGGTTTGATCTATGACCTATCTTTGTCCTGTTTTAATGTGTTTATATGCATGTTTCCTGTGCTATGATTATACTATTGTCCGTTTGGAAATTTGTGCCCACACATTGAACGTTGTAACTTTGCAACCCCTTGATGGATGTTATTGAAATTTGCTACGTGCCCTACTGAAATCATGCAGTTATTAATATATGTGTTGCCCTTACAAAACTCATGTCATGTTCGAATTTTCTTCTTTAAGTTATATAACAAAAACTCTTACCGTTGTCTGGGTTAATTTTTATTAGTTCTACAGGAAAGTTACAAGATCCGTTCAAAAATTGCGCACTTAATTTTTGTTGCAGCACAGCACAAGCTATGAAATGTGCTATTCAATATTTTTTTGGTTTGAATTAGTGTAGTGACTACATGTCCGCACGAGTGCGCACTTATTGTACACAGTCGTGAGTAATTATTTCAGCGGCGTCTGCTAATTGCAATGAGTTGGCTGCAATGAAAGAAAACGACACCAGCGTATAATATATTAATAAACTAAACTGCATAATTATGAAAAGCGCAATGAATCTGAAATGCAAATTTATCACTTTGCAGAAGGTAACTGTTATATTGTACAGGCATTTTCGCAGAGAGGCTAAGATGGGTTGTTTATATCACAACATCCAAGAACCAGGTAGGAGAACACGAAAGGCCCTGGGTGTGGATAGAAGATCTTTTCGACGTTGGATACAACAGGACGGTGATTGTACAGAGGCTGTGGTTAAGCAAGGAAGGAAGAAAAAACCTATCAACCAGGTTACCATACCAAACCAAACCATACCGTACCAACCAGGTTTACCATACCTCCAAAAGTTGGATCATACTAGAGTACAACTCTAGGCTATCATACCAGGTGACTCAAACCTAGGTCATAGTCCAGTAAGCAGAAATGGTATTCAGCAGGGCTGACTTACTCCATCCGTGTTTGTAATTTGCACTTAGTCCAGGGAAGCAGACTGTGCCACCCTCTGAATCCATTGAACTGTTTACACTACCTGAAGTGCTGGGACAGACCAAGCCAAGAGAGTCAGAACAAAAATCATCTCAGCAGCTGCTGAAGTCCTTGGAGAGATGAGTATAATACCTCCCAGCAAAACTACCATAGAAAAGATCTCCTAGTTCATTTGCTGACCATAGTTTGTTTGTTTCTAAACATGAGAGCACACATTTATTGTTCACTTGCAAATCTTTCATAGTTGTGAGAATCTATACATTGTTTTTAAATTCAACATAACAGAGTCTGTTGTTATTTGTCCTTGTTACCTTTATTTGGGCTGTATTTTGTCTAAACATAAATTTAAACCCTTTGTTGCTGAGCCGTAATTAAGTTAACTTCTAGTGAGTCAGATATTTAATTAATGTGGCTGGACACCAAATCTCCTTTCTCAACCTTATGTACTTTATATAGTCCTTTTTTAGGATTTCTGAGAAAGAATTTATAGTCCAGAAAATATCCAGTTTAGTTGCTAGAATTATCGTTGCATTAAGGATTTCTAGTATACTATTTCCCGAGGCGAGGCAGTTCCTTCAACTTGTAGACTGAAATCATATCATCTAGATATGATCTTTTATTCGTTCATCAAATCTGTCAATCTCCATCAACTTGTAGACTGAAATCATATCATCTAGATATGATCTTTTATTCATTCATCAAATCTGTCACTCTCCTTTAACTTGTAGACAGAAATCATATCATCTAGATATGATCTTTTATTTGGTCATCAAATCTGTCACTCTCCTTCAACTTGTAGACTGAAATCATATCATCTAGATATGATCTTTTATTCGTTCATCAAATCTGTCACTCTCCATCAAAATCCCTGCCACAGCAATCAGTTTCTTCCTCACTGTCTTGCCTTTGTGGCAGTGAGATTCACTGCTTGTGAATATTCGTTTGTGAATTGTCAAACTGTCCATGTTTATTCGTACTTGTTTAAAAGGTTTATTAATGATGTTTTAATTGTCATTGTGCTTGAGTGGTGAGGTATATGTTTTGATCGTATAGTGTTTTTATTCGAACTGTTGGTTTCTAGCGTCGTGTGTATCTGCGACAACCCAGCAGGCTCGATCGTCCGGAAGAGAATGCTGGCCAAGTGCTGGCAAGATTAATAGACAGAAGCAATAGCGTGATGTTGATATATTTTTTTTTAAATAAAGTTTTGCCTCGTTGTGGCAAGGCGTGTCCCGTTCAACCTAGTCGGTTATATTAGGGCACATATCCAAACACAAAAGACCCTTAGGTCTGAGATTTAAAGCCTAAAAGTATGATGTTGATATGCACTAGGCTATCCTGACTGATTATTAACACTGGTCAACATACTACAAACGTGGATGAACATAAAATACTCTACAGATACTGTTAATAACAAATGAAACTTGGACGACAACTGTTGCTGGACACCACGACACAGTGGCATATAAGAGGTTCAAATAATGTCAAGAAAACGATTTTTATGCCTCTTTATTATATGCAGCTTCCTCTGCATCTTCTCTTTTGGTTGTTCACAATTTCTTTACAAATACTGTTCATAACAATAAATGGCATATCATAGCTGGTAACGAATGGCTTTTCTGCTATTATAGTCTTCATGAAAATGTTCCTACAATAATTCTCATCTGGTTAAAGTGATTATTCTCTCGAAATGCTACTAAGTCCAGTCAAGTTTGAACCTACATTGTCAAAGATTCTTTTTCAGTAATAATCTATTGTCTTTTCCTTTTTAATGAAAAAGTATATCCAAAGCTATGTCAAAGAAAACTATATCACCGGCGAGTTCATGTCTCCTCAAAAAGTAATAATACATTCGATTCCTGGAATATCTTGGCACTATGTTCTGTTTAAACAATTACTGGAATGTCTTGGCACTATGTTCTGTTTAAACAATTACTAGAATGTCTTGGCACTATGTTCTGTTTAAACAATTACTCGAATGTCTTGGCACTATGTTCTGTTTAAACAATTACTCGAATGTCTTGACACTATGTTCTGTTTAAACAATTACTGGACTGTCTTGGCACTATGTTCTGTTTAAACAATTACTCAAATGTCTTGGCACTATGTTCTGTTTAAACAATTACTAGAATGTCTTGGCACTATGTTCTGTTTAAACAATTACTCGAATGTCTTGGCACAATGTTCTGTTTAAACAATTACTAGAATGTCTTGGCACTGTGTTCTGTTTAAACAATTACTGGAATGTCATGGCACTATGTTCTGTTTAAACAATTACTCAAATGTCTTGGCACTATGTTCTGTTCAAACAATTACTCGAATGTCTTGGCACTATGTTCTGTTTAAACAATTACTAGAATGTCTTGGCACTATGTTCTTTTAAACAATTACTCGAATGTCTTGGCACTATGTTCTGTTTAAACAATTACTGGAATGTCTTGGCACTATGTTCTGTTTAAACAAGTACTGGAATGTCTTGGCACTGTGTTCTGTTTAAACAATTACTGAAAAGTCTTGGCACTATGTTCTGTTTAAACAATTACTGCAATGTCTTGGCACTATGTTCTGTTTAAACAATTACTAGAATGTCTTGGCACTATGTTCTGTTTAAACAATTACTGGAATGTCTTGGCACTATGTTCTATTTAAACAATTACTGGTGTCTTGGCACTATGTTCTGTTTAAAAAATTACTAGAGTGTCTTGGCACTATGTTCTGTTTAAACAATTACTAGAATGTCTTGACACTATGTTCTGTTTAAACAATTACTAGAATGTCTTGGCACTATGTTCTGTTTAAACAATTACTAGAATGTCTTGGCACTATGTTCTGTTTAAACAATTACTAGAATGTCTTGGCACTATGTTCTGTTTAAACAATTACTAGAATGTCTTGACACTATGTTCTGTTTAAACAATTATTGGAATGTCTTGGCACTATGTTCTGTTTAAACAATTACATCGGCCTCTCTAGAAGGCCGCTCGTATACTAAGAGTTAAACAATTACTGGAATGTCTTGGCACTATGTTGTTTAAACATTTACTCAAATGTATTGGCACTATGTTCTGTTTAACAATTACTAGAATGTCTTGGCACTATGTTCTGTTTAAACAATTATTAGAATGTCTTGGCACTATGTGCTGTTTAAACAATTACTGGAATGTCTTGGCACTGTTTTATGTCTAAACAATTACTGGAATGTCATGTCACTATGTTCTGTTCAAACAGTTACTGGAATGTCTTGGCACTAAGATCTGTTTCAACAATTACTGGGATTTCTTGGCACTATGTTATGTTTAAACAGTTACTGGAATTTCTTGGCACTAAGTTCTGTTTAAACAATTACTGGAATGTCTTGGCACTATGTTCTGTTTAAACAGTTACTCGAATGTCTTGGCACTATGTTCTGTTTAAACAATTACTAGAATGTCTTGGCACTATGTTCTGTTTAAACAATTACTCGAATGTCTTGGCACTATGTTCTGTTTAAACAATTACTGGAATGTCTTGGCACTATGTTCTGTTTAAACAATTACTGGAATGTCTTGGCACTATGTTCTGTTTAAACAATTACTAGAATGTCTTGGCACTATGTTCTGTTTAAACAATTACTAGAATGTCTTGGCACTATGTTCTGTTTAAACAATTACTAGAATGTCTTGGCACTATGTTCTGTTTAAACAATTACTAGAATGTCTTGACACTATGTTCTGTTTAAACAATTATTGGAATGTCTTGGCACTATGTTCTGTTTAAACAATTACATCGGCCTCTCTAGAAGGCCGCTCGTATACTAAGAGTTAAACAATTACTGGAATGTCTTGGCACTATGTTCTGTTTAAACAATTACTGGAATGTCTTGGCACTATGTTCTGTTTAAACAATTACTAGAATGTCTTGGCACTATGTTCTGTTTAAACATTTACTGGAATGTCTTGGCACTATGTTCTATTTAAACAATTACTGGAGTGTCTTGGCACTATGTTCTGTTTAAAAAATTAATAGAGTGTCTTGGCACTATGTTATGTTTAAACAATTACTAGAATGTCTTGGCACTATGTTCTGTTTAAACAATTACTAGAATGTCTTGGCACTATGTTCTGTTTAAACAATTACTGGAATGTCTTGGCACTATGTTCTGTTTAAACAATTACTGGAATGTCTTGGCACTATTTTCTGTTTAAGCAATTACTATAATGTCTTGGCACTATGTTATGTTTAAACAATTACTCAAATGTCTTGGCGCTATGTTTGGTTTAAACAATTACTGGAAAGTCTTGGCACTATGTTCTGTTTAAACAATTACTGCAATGTCTTGGCACTATGTTCTGTTTAAACAATTACTGGAATGTCTTGGCACTATGTTCTTTTTAAACAATTACTAGAGTGTCTTGGCACTATGTTCTGTTTAAACAATTACTAGAATGTCTTGGCACTATGTTCTGTTTAAACAATTACTCAAATGTCTTGGCACTATGTTCTGTTTAAACAATTACTAGAATGTCTTGGCACTATGTTCTGTTTAAACAATTACTAGAATGTCTTGGCTTTATGTTCTGTTGTAGCGAAATGGTTGTGTTTTGAGGGGAGAAAGTGTAAGTATGACAGACTAGATGGAAGAATAAAGATAATCACTAGAGGAACCTCTTCCAGACTGCAGGTTGAATGCACTGTCTCTCCTCGGCAATTAGTCCACTCAAAAAAGTTTTCTAAGAGAATTCTGGTGAAACTAAACAGGATATTCTCTAGGCGATAAATTCTTTATCCGATATCCTACAAAGGACTATGTATAGTACATATAGATGGATAAGAGATTTGGTGCCCAGCCACATTAAAAATATCCCGACCCAATAGTTTTTATTAATTATGGCTCTGCCCCCAGGGTGTAGATTTATGTTACTAAAACTATACAACCCAATTAAATATTACAAAGAAAATAACAACAGACTCTGTTATGTAAAGTTTACAAAAAAATGAAGATAGAATCTCACATATATTCAAATGTACAACTATATGATATGTTCCCTAATCTATGAATGGTTCTGAACCATGTCAGAATTAATTTGTCATCATAGGACAATAGGAATATTCTGTAGTGGTTCTGCTGGCATATTCAGATACTCATCTCAGATGCTGAATTTATGTAGTCTTGTTGCCAGGGGTTCAATATGGCCCAGCACGTTCTTTTAGGGTTTCAGAGGCTGGCAAGTTGCTTTCTCCGTCTTGACACAGGGCTCATCACCAACTGGGATGGAGTATGTCTGCCCTTGAGAACACTGCTTATGGTTTAGTCTTCTGGTATGACAACCTGGTAGGACTGGATTGACAAACAATTGAAGCTCCATTAGTAATCTTGCCAGAGAAGTCATTTCCCATATCTGCTGGACGCTAATCGTCCATCAGAAATCTAACGAACATTCATAGTTAACATCACTAACAAAGTGCTATCTATTATCTATTATAGCATAACTGACATTATAAGCATACAGGTGGGTCTCAACCTATATCTGGCTTCCAGCTTGTCTACCACAGTGATTTCCAGCATAAGGGCTGTTAGCTTCACCAACTGTGAAGTTTGGGGCAATGGTCATCAAAAGTTTGAGAACTACTGGTCTACCTTGTGCCCATAGAGCGATAAAATCAATTTGGGGTCACTGTCAACAATGGTTTGAGAACCACTGGGTAATAGTTTTCTATTCTTCTGTAACATGTTGGGGTGTCATTGCTGCCAAGGTTTTAGAACTACTGAATTACAAGTCAGTTATCATATTCATTTATAAAATTGGCTACAGTGCTGTTGCCCATCATTACATAGTTCTGTGTTTATGTGATAGGCATTCATATACGTTGATAATACCATCATAACACAGGATACATGCACATTAACACATTAAAATATAATAAGGATATTTGCAGAAATCAGTTCAAGATTAAAATATGACAAGGATAATCATGGCTGAAATCATACAGTAGAATTAGTAGAAATCATTCAGTATAAAACAGGACAAGGGTAGTTCATAGATGAAACTTTCAGTATACATAATGTTGTTGTCTCCTGTACAAAATCAAGGATATTAATTTCTGTCACAGTAAAAAACAAAAGATACTGACATGATATGTTGCAGATAAACATATGATTAATTCATGTTATTCATATAACAATATAGATCACTTACTCGCTCAGCTAAGATCCATTGCTGTTTAAAATGATCGTGCCCCTCTGTATTTCTTGGGAGCAACCATTTTGTCCCGGTCAGTCTGCCGGCTAGCGAGAGAATGCCAGAATCCCGCTTGAGAATCGTGCCTTATTTTCTCCTCCAGGGTTCTGTTTGGTGGCTTTAATTTGCATACGTGAGGGGTGGGGCACCTGACCTATTTTTGACATACGTTCCATCTCCCAAACACACACACAAACTGGCCGGTACGTGGCATTTTGATACGAGGCGATACTCCATGGTGGTTGCTGAGGTCAAAGGTCAAAAGACAATATACCGCGCTGCCTATCCATTGGCTAAACTGTAATTATTCAGGGGCGGTTTAAAAGTCCACAGCGGTTTGCTGGTAACCTAGATTTAAGAAAAAGGAATTTCAGAAGAAAATGGGAGATCTCCTGATGTGTTTTGACGAGTGGTAGATACTCTAGAGAATTTAGAGAGAAGGAATGTTTTGGTATGAGAAAAGATTGACAGAGAGAAAAGAAGGCGAATACACTTCGTGACATCTGTTTAAACAATTACTAGAATGTCTTGACACTATGTTTTGTTTAAACAATTACTGGAATGTCTTGGCACTATGTTATGTTTAAACAATTACTTGATTGTCTTGGCACTACGTTCTGTTTAAACAATTACTGGAATGTCTTGGCACTATGTTCTGTTTAAACAATTACTGAAATGTCTTAGCACTATGTTCTGTTTAAACAATTACTGCAATGTCTTGGCACTATGTTCTGTTTAAAAAATTACTAGAATGTTGTGGCACTGTGTTTTGTTTAAACAATTACTGGAATGTCTTGGCACTATGTTCTATTTAAACAATTACTGGAGTGTCTTAGCACTATGTTCTGTTTAAAAAATTACTAGAGTGTCTTGGCACTATGTTCTGTTTAAACAATTACTAGTATGTCTTGGCACTATGTTCTGTTTAAACAATTACTCAAATGTCTTGGTACTATGTTCTGTTTAAACAATTACTGGAATGTCTTGGCACTATGTTCTGTTTAAAAAATTACTAGAGTGTCTTGTCACTATGTTCTGTTTAAACAATTACTAGAATGTCTTGGCACTATGTTCTGTATAAACAATTACTCGAATGTCTTGACACTATGTTCTGTTTAAACAATTACTGGAATGTCTTGGCACTTTGTTCTGTTTAAACAATTACTGGAATGTCTTGGCACTATGTTCTGTTTAAACAATTGCTATAATGTCTTGGCACTATGTTCTGTTTAAACAATTACTCAAATGTCTTGGCACTATGTTCTGTTTAAACAACTACTAGAATGTCTTGGCACTATGTTCTGTTTAAACAATTATTAGAATGTCTTGACACTATGTTCTGTTTAAACAATTACTAGAATGTCTTGGCACTATGTTCTGTTTAAACAATTACTGGAATGTCTTGGCATTATGTTATGTTTAAACAATTACTGGAATGTCTTGGCACTATGTTCTGTTTAAACAATTACTAGAATGTCTTGGCACTATGTTCTGTTTAAACAATTACTAGAATGTCTTGGCACTATGTTCTGTTTAAACAATTACTAGAATGTCTTGGCACTATGTTCTGTTTAAACAATTACTAGAATGTCTTGGCACTATGTTTTTTTTAAACAATTACTAGAATGTCTTGACACTATGTTCTGTTGTTTAAACAATTACTAGAATATCTTGGCACTATGTTCTGTTTAAACAATTACTAGAATGTCTTGGCACTATGTTCTGTTTAAACAATTACTAGAATGTCTTGGCACTATGTTCTGTTTAAACAATTACTAGAATGTCTTGGCACTATGTTCTGTTTAAACAATTACTAGAATGTATTGGCACTATGTTCTGTTTAAACAATTAATTGATTGTCTTGGCACTATGTTCTGTTTAAACAATTACTAGAATGTCTTGGCACTATGTTATGTTTAAACAATTACTCAAATGTCTTGGCTCTATGTTTGGTTTAAACAATTACTGGAAAGTCTTGGCACTATGTTCTGTTTAAACAATTACTTGATTGTCTTGACACTATGTTCTGTTTAAACAATTACTAGAATGTCTTGGCACTATGTTCTGTTTAAACAATTACTGGAATGTCTTGGCACTATGTTCTGTTTAAACAGTTACTGTAATGTCTCGGCACTATGTTCTGTTTAAACAATTACTAGGATGTCTTGGCACTATGTTCTGTTTAAACAATTACTAGAATGTCTTGGCACTATGTTATGTTTAAACAATTACTCAAATGTCTTGGCTCTGTTTGGTTTAAACAATTACTGGAAAGTCTTGGCACTATGTTCTGTTTAAACAATTACTTGATTGTCTTGACACTATGTTCTGTTTAAACAATTACTAGAATGTCTTGGCACTATGTTCTGTTTAAACAATTACTGGAATGTTTGGCACTATGTTCTGTTTAAACAGTTACTGTAATGTCTCGGCACTATGTTCTGTTTAAACAATTACTATAATGTCTTGGCACTATGTTCTGTTTAAAAAATTACTAGAATGTCTTGGCACTATGTTCTGTTTAAACAATTACTAGAATGTCTTGGCACTATATTCTGTTTAAACATTTACTAGAATGTCTTGGCACTATGTTCTTTTTAAACAATTACTAGAATGTCTTGACACTATGTTCTGTTGTTTAAACAATTACTAGAATATCTTGGCACTATGTGCTTTTTAAACAATTACTAGAATGTCTTGGCACTATGTTCTGTTTAACCAATTACTGGAATGTCTTGGCACTAAGTTCTGTTTAAACAATTACTAGAATGTCTTGGCACTATGTTCTGTTTAAACAATTATTAGAATGTCTTGGCACTATGTTCTGTTTAAACAATTACTGGAATGTCTTGGCACTGTTTTATGTCTAAACAATTACTTGAATGTCTTGTCACTATGTTCTGTTTAAACAGTTACTGGAATGTCTTGGCACTAAGATCTGTTTAAACAATTACTGGAATTTCTTGGCACTATGTTATGTTTAAACAGTTACTGGAATTTCTTGGCACTATGATCTGTTTAAACAATTACTGGAATGTCTTGGCACTATGTTATGTTTAAACATTTACTAGAATGTCTTGGCAGTATGTGCTGTTTAAACAATTACTAGAATGTATTGGCACTATGTTCTGTTTAAACAATTACTAGAATGTCTTGGCACTATGTTTTTTTAAACAATTACTGGAATGTATTGGCACTATATTCTATTTAAACAATTACTGGAGTGTCTTGGCACTACGTTCTGTTTAAAAAATTACTAGAGTGTCTTGGCACTATGTTATGTTTAAACAATTACTAGAATATCTTGGCACTATGTTCTGTTTAAACAATTACTGGAATGTCTTGGCACTATATTCTGTTTAAACAATTACTGGAATGTCTTGGCACTATTTTCTGTTTAAACAATTACTATAATGTCTTGGCACTATGTTATGTTTAAACAATTACTCAAATGTCTTGGCACTATGTCCGGTTTAAACAATTACTGGAAAGTCTTGACACTATGTTCTGTTTAAACAATTACTTGATTGTCTTGACACTATGTTCTGTTTAAACAATTACTAGAATGTCTTGGCACTATGTTCTGTTTAAACAATTACTGGAATGTCTTGGCACTATGTTCTGTTTAAACAGTTACTGTAATGTCTCGGCACTATGTTCTGTTTAAACAATTACTATAATGTCTTGGCACTATGTTCTGTTTAAACAATTACTGGAATGTCTTGGCACTAAGTTCTGTTTAAACAATTACTGGAATGCCTTGGCACTATGTTCTGTTTAAACAATTATTAGAATGTATTGGCACTATGTTCTGTTTAAACAATTACTGGAATGTCTTGGCACTGTTTTGTGTCTAAACAATTACTGGAATGTCTTTTCACGATGTTCTGTTTAAACAGTTACTAGAATGTCTTGGCACTAAGATCTGTTTAAACAATTACTGGAATTTCTTGGCACTATGTTATGTTTAAACAATTACTCAAATGTCTTGGAACTATGTCCTGTTTAAACAATTACTCAAATGTCTTGGCACTATGTTCTGTTTAAACAATTACTAGAATGTCTTGGCAGTATGTGCTGTTTAAACAATTACTAGAATGTCTTGGCAGTATGTGCTGTTTAAACAATTACTAGAATGTATTGGCACTATGTTCTGTTTAAACAATTACTAGAATGTCTTGGCACTATGTTTTTTTAAACAATTACTGGAATGTATTGGCACTATATTCTATTTAAACAATTACTGGAGTGTCTTGGCACTACGTTCTGTTTAAAAAATTACTAGAGTGTCTTGGCACTATGTTATGTTTAAACAATTACTAGAATATCTTGGCACTATGTTCTGTTTAAACAATTACTGGAATGTCTTGGCACTATATTCTGTTTAAACAATTACTGGAATGTCTTGGCACTATTTTCTGTTTAAACAATTACTATAATGTCTTGGCACTATGTTATGTTTAAACAATTACTCAAATGTCTTGGCACTATGTCCGGTTTAAACAATTACTGGAAAGTCTTGACACTATGTTCTGTTTAAACAATTACTTGATTGTCTTGACACTATGTTCTGTTTAAACAATTACTAGAATGTCTTGGCACTATGTTCTGTTTAAACAATTACTGGAATGTCTTGGCACTATGTTCTGTTTAAACAGTTACTGTAATGTGTCAGCACTATGTTCTGTTTAAACAATTACTATAATGTCTTGGCACTATGTTCTGTTTAAACAATTACTGGAATGTCTTGGCACTAAGTTCTGTTTAAACAATTACTGGAATGCCTTGGCACTATGTTCTGTTTAAACAATTATTAGAATGTATTGGAACTATGTTCTGTTAAAAAAATTACTGGAATGTCTTGGCACTGTTTTGTGTCTAAACAATTACTGGAATGTCTTTTCACGATGTTCTGTTTAAACAGTTACTAGAATGTCTTGGCACTAAGATCTGTTTAAACAATTACTGGAATTTCTTGGCACTATGTTATGTTTAAACAATTACTCAAATGTCTTGGAACTATGTCCTGTTTAAACAATTACTCAAATGTCTTGGCACTATGTTCTGTTTAAACAATTACTAGAATGTCTTGGCAGTATGTGCTGTTTAAACAATTACTAGAATGTATTGGCACTATGTTCTGTTTAAACAATTACTAGAATGTCTTGGCACTATGTTTTTTTAAACAATTACTGGAATGTCTTGGCACTATGTTTTATTTAAACAATTACTGGAGTGTCTTGGCACTATGTTCTGTTTAAAAAATTACTAGAGTGTCTTGGCACTATGTTATGTTTAAACAATTACTAGAATGTCTTGGCACTATGTTCTGTTTAAACAATTACTGGAATGTCTTGCACTATGTTCTGTTTAAACAATTACTGGAATGTCTTGGCACTATTTTCTGTTTAAACAATTACTATAATGTCTTGGCACTATGTTATGTTTAAACAATTACTCAAATGTCTTGGCACTATGTTCTGTTTAAACAATTACTAGAATATCTTGGCACTATGTTCTGTTTAAACAATTACTAGAATGTCTTGGCACTATGTTCTGTTTAAACAATTTTTGGAATGTCTTGGCACTATGTTCTGTTTAAACAAGTATTGGAATGTCTTGGCACTATGTTCTGTTTAAACAATCTGAACTTATCAAATACAGGCAAGTATTACTCTCCTTTTAGATGTCAAAAGTCAGGCGCTGAGAAACATAGAGCTAGAATTTGAAAGGTGGTAGTTTCTTGGATAAGTCTCTTCCTAGTTCATCTACTATCTCTACGAATGTTGCAGTTCTTGTGGCCTGAAAGACTAATTAGACTCTCCATCAGCTCTGCTCGACAAATGCTCGCTATCTGCTCTTCTGATCTCCTCTACGTCTCTTTTTCTACCCCTACATGTTTAGGAAACGCTCTCACGCACCCTCTGCAGGCTGACCGACCTTGTCACATGTCAAGCCACGCTAACAATAATATGTTATTCGTTTAAGTGCGTGTGAACGACTCCAAACCTAATGCAGTTACTAGCATCTGAGTTAGGGGACTTTCCCAATTTAATTTTAAAATGGCTGCTGATTCATGCTTTCTGTCACGCACTACTTTTATCTGCTCGTCAGTCTTGTCACATGTTGTGTCTTTGTAATCTTTTTCTTCGTGCGGTCATCTCCCCTCTTAGATTTATTCAAACTATAATCTAATTGGCCTTGACCTTGTCATTTAATACAACTGTCTGGTCATTGTGACCCATTCTGAATTTCAGGTACTTCCCTAATATTTTTATTTAACATAACCTAACTTATGCTACTTATTTCGTCATTGCATGTTTTCTTTATATTCATCATTCTACAAAATCGCCTGTGCTTCGCACGCAGCTACACCTTTCCCAACTCAAGAGCAGAATCTGATAGATCAGATAGATAGAGAGACAGATAAGAAAAAAACTTAATTTTCCAATGGTTGAGAATAGGGTACATTGGCCCGTCTTTCATTCTGTCCTTCTACTTGCTCATCGTCTTTTACTATTTATCCAGACATTCTCTAACGTACTTAAAAAAATTAAAGTATTAATTTAATGGCAGCGCAAAACCTGGTCACAGTTAAGAAATAAATTATATTATAAATAAAAAACTAGATCATCAGACCCTCCATACAGTATATTAGTTAATAATTCGAAACATAATCGTGCGTGTTTTTCAGGTCATGTGTAAGATTGCTCCAAAGGTGAACAGCTGAGTAAGCCAAACTATTTTTATATACGTCTAGCCTTGGCTTGGATACCTGTAATTTGTTTTAACGCTGACTACATCTTTCATTGTATTTTTAAAGTGGTCACAGATGCGTTAGAGCATTCTGTGACAAGTTTTTGTGAACGAATGTCGCTTTGTTAAGTATGAAGCACTTTCTGAGGGGTGGTATTTTGAGATAATTATATAGATCGATATAATGCATTTGTTTATTAGCAACTAGGTGCACTGCGCGTTTTTTGAAGTGAATGGAGCCTTTTTGTGCTGGATATGGAACAACCATCCCAGATTGTGAAACAACAGTCTAGGTATGTTTGTATATGAGATGTAGGAAACATTTTCCTTGCCCTCTCATCCAGGAATTATTTGACTTTCTGTGCCGTTAGCTTTGTCCGTACATGTACATGTGAGTTCCAACTTAGGTGCTGGTCAATTGTTGTTAGACCTAGAGTGTTACGTTCATTTACGTTTTCAATTAGTGATGTTCCAATATAGAGCTGAAGTGTTGTATTCTGTGAGTTTTGTAATTTTTGTCTGGTTAATATTAACATAAATTTTATTTTACTAATATTTATATTTGCATCAAATTCTCATTGCTCCACTTAATAAGATTATGTGTATCGTTTGGTGTCGTAAATTTTATAAGAGAGATAATTCTTATGGTTAGTGGTCCCACTAGAGTGTAGAATGATAGTAAAGGCTCTATGAAAATAAGGATTTAAGAAAGAGAGGTAGTTTATTCACCAGTGCTGGGAAGAGTAAGGACAGTCTCTATTTACGACAATATGTGTTTATCTCATAAGACTCCTACAGCTCACCTGGACAAACAATTATTTGCCAGTTCCAGTCACTCAGGTGCACACACCAATTTGGTGCTTCAAACACACATACAATACGTGAATACAGCTACAAATAACAAATATGGGTAATTTGGGCTCGGGCCTGCCAACACAATACTAGAAGGTTAATATTTTTATTTATCATAAAAATCACTCACAATATTCAACAATTTACAGATATAAATCATATGTTACAGCAGGTACAAATAGCAAGGTGGGGGGGGGGGGTGTTGAGGAGAAGTATCCAATACGCCCTTCCCGCTTGCATTTAACAAAGAAAGACCCAGTCCCAAAAGACAGGGGGGGGGTGATCAGAGATAGGCAATTTAACCCAACAGTAAGTTTATTACTCTGAGATGGGATGTTACCGTACTTAGTAGGGGTTAGAAAAACTCTTTTTGTTCTCCAAAGCTTTCCCTTTACTTAACAGATGTAAGGGAGAGGGAAATAAACAAAGTTAGGAACTCCCACTTAAAAAAAAAAAAAAAATACAATAAAGACGATACAAAATATTACCAGGTAGAACTAATTATAATGGTGGAAAAACTAAATCTCCTCTCATTCAAGCACGCTTGTGATGGCCAAAATTCAGTCATACACACAGACTTACCGATTCATAGAATCTGGCACTCTGTAGAAATTACAAAGAAAAAAACAGCACTAAACATTGGCATAGGTAAATGTCCTGTCTTCTGTGTACAGCCCCAGATTAGCGGGTTTTTTTGAAGTTAACAAAGTGTCCCGAAATCGCTGGACGTTGAAGCCTAAAGGTACTGTTTTTGGTTTTGTCTATATGTAAAAAGTTCCAGGGGAATGGCACGGTCGTAGGTACAGGTGGTGAGACTGGTGGGGTATCTTAAGTTCACCGCTGGTGGTGAAATTTCAGAAGCGTGAAGATAAAGACTAAACACTGTGGTATGGTTTCTTCGGGGTGTTGTTAAAAATCCAGTGAAAGAACTTGACGAACAGTGTTCAGGGAAATCTGTGTTCTCATTCACAAATAGAGCAGTAAGTAAAATATTGCTACTGGCAAGTGTTCTTCTCCAGTTTAACTTTAAACGACTTTATGAATTGGGATGTTAAAACAGTCTTTGGGTTTGCTTTATTTCTGTAAACTTCAGATAGCTGAATCTCAACAGGAATGCCACAAAGATTAAATTTTAAATAATGTTCATAAGTCACTGGAGTTATCGAACTGAGTCGGCAGGACTCTGTATATAGTTAATCAATTAATTGCTGCTTAATTGCTGCTTAATTGCTGGGATGCAAGATTGAATGATCATTCTGTATAAAAGATAGAAAAACACGAAATGCAATACAAATCATATTATAATCTGACGCGCGATAAATTTACGTTTAAACTATTTTCTACCTCACCTCTTCAATTATATAAATTCAAGAAAAGCTCCCCGCGGGTCTAAGAGTTAAAACACACATCTATATGTACAGAACTAAACTGTATTAAATAGTTATAATTCCCTTAACGGCTGCAAAATTAATTTACGCGTCTATTGTATTAGGAAAATAACTTATAGATGTAACATTAGTTTGCACCAGAATTTTGAAATGGGTTTATTTAGTATGTTAAATTTTACTCCAAAATCCAGTGAAATAAAATGAAATAACTAGACCACTGATTACTTTAAAACAAATATATTATACCGTTGCACAGAAAAGCATTCATTGCATTAAGATGAAAATCCAGAAAGAATCAAACAGGATTTCACTATAGCAAGTGCTACTATAAATATGTGGCAACGAGTGATAAAATGCATTTCTTCAGGGTCTGTATATATCTAACTGAAATGGAACTTAAGGGGTACATGTTAGAATTTCGCGCCTCTTAAGTTCTCCGGGGAAAATCGAAATTCTAGCCGCCGTGCTAACAGATGCCGCCCGACTAAAAGAGGGAGACCGCTCCTGGTTTCCGATTTCCATTCGTGATTACTCCATTTCCTGGCCGCTTCGTCTTTCCCCGTTCGTCTTTGACTGCGGGCACTTCTGCGGTTCACGCTGGGATGTGAAAAACCAGCGAGACTCTGCTTTCCCTATGGACCACTACTGCCTTTGACTGCTAGCGTTTCCAGCGCTCTCCTGTGGTTCGCACCGAGATGCGAAATGCCGATGAGAACTTTCTACGAGAAACTAGCTTCTCTGTTCTGGGGATCGTCTTGCCTTAGATCTCGCCGCTTCTACGTTTGGTTCAGGCACTGCCTATAAGGCAGGTACGAAGAAAAGTGGACAGGCACACTGGGGAAATAACTGCTTCTGGCCGCTCTAAAGGTAACAGTGGGCGTGATTTTACCTCCCCTTTGAGGCCATGTGATCACCAGACTGGACGGAAGATACCAGTCACATATTTAATGAGCAAACGTGGTGAGGAGTGCACTTTGCTTTTCTGCATGCTAATGAGCCCAGGTGGCGGAGTCCCCGCTGATGAAAAATTCGTACAATATTCAGGAGCACTGATGTTATCAGAGGGTCCTATCATCCAACAATTTTCAGGGACAGCTGAGTTGTCCGTCACATTTGGTAAAAATTGTTCTAGTATGGGGCAACTTTTATCAGTAGTATAAACAGTAGACAAAACTTGGGCTGAGTTATTTGGAAATAAAACAAAAGTAACTGGTAATACAGCCCTCTGCTTGTGTCTTGAGATACTGAAGTGAACTATGGTAGACAAAAGTTGGACGGAATTATTTAGAAATAAAACAAAAATAACTGATAACACAGACCTTGGCTTGTTTCCTGGGAGACTGAAGAGAACTATAATAAACAAAATTTGGACTGATTCATTTGGAAATAAAACAAAAGTAATTGATAAGACAGACCGTTCCAGTTAGATGATATAGACTAATAATTATTAACCAATAGGAAGACAATAAACAAGTAAAATAAAGATTTGACTTACCACATAGCACGTGATCATGGAGGCATCACGTGAGATGTGCTCTTATCTTGACTTGTCACATAACACACTATCGTTGGGGGCATGACAAATGATGATCTCTTATTTTGACTTGTCACATAACACACTATCGTTGGGGCATGACTAGTGATGATCTCTTATTTTGACTTGTGTCATATAATACTTAGTTAATGATTCATTACAAATGATGACCTCTTATTGTGACTTGTCACATAACACACTATTGTTGAGGCATGACAAATGATGACCTCTTATCTTGACTTGTCACATAACACACTATCGTTGAGGCATGACAAATGGTGACCTCTTATTTTGACTTGTCACATAACACACTATCGTTGGGGCATGACAAATGATGACCTCTTATTTTGATTTGTCATATAATACACTATTGTTAGGGCATGACAAATGATGAGCTCTTATTTTGACTTGTGTCATATAATACTTGGTCATTGATTCATTACAAATGATGAAAACTTGCATCGCACTTGATCAGTGGGACATCACAGAAGATGAGTTCTTATACTTTTGTCTATTGCGTATTAGTCTGTTTAGTTCTGCAACAGTTTAGTGCGTGTTAATATTTGATCACTAACTACTAATTTGTTGTTTCTGGTTTTATTCATTATGCCAACTTCAATCAGTTTGTGGAAGTTAAATGTTTCTATTATATGACAAATTATTGTCCTGAATTCCAGAGCCAGACATGGCTTTTCCACGGTGCCTATATTAAATAAAAATGAAAGTATTAGTACAAATTTAATAACATGTGTTTGTCAGTTATCTTCCCTGATCAGAACATTGTCACAGGAAGTCACAGTACAAGTTATCATTGATAGAACCTCGTGAGTTCACAGATTTCATAAGATTGCTGCCATCTTATTATAGAGTTGACATCTGCCAAAGCTTTTTGTAGTTATAACTGGGGTCTATATGTCAGATGTCTGCTAATACCATTGACTTTTAATGTCACTGTCATTCCTCGTGTGGTCATTTTCTCTGTGCTCTGTCTCATTTTCTCGTTTCTACTTTGTTTTACACGGTTCTATCCTGCCCAAATACACATTACAATCGTGTTTACTACTTCTGTTCTCTATGTCTAAAGTGTTATTATTCATACATGCCACACCAGAGATTAAAAACCTGTACAAAAAATCCAAAACCCTGTACACAGACCCGCAAAACCTGTACAAGGACTGAAAAAACATATCAAAAGAGTTAATTCGTGTAAAAATATTTTCAATTACAGTGGGCTGCATTATAAATGAGGCACGGAGACTTTACCTTTTAAAGCAGGTCTTCACTTATTTTAAAACCCAAACAATAAATGTCTGAGTTTATTTTACACTGTAAAAATAATGTGATGGTGTCATCATTTAGCGAATTTCTGTGTTTAAATATCAATAACAGACTGGGAAATCCTGTGTTCAAAATAGGATCTTATAAAAGAACTATGAGGCACAGTAATAAGGTGGATGGGTTAGAAAACCTGTACAGAAATTATGTACAGGGTGTACACATTTGAAAACGCAAACACCCTGTACAGATTATGGGTAAAGCATAGCATGTGGCATGTATGATTATTCCATTTTAACAATAGTTTTGGAAGCCCCAGAAATAAAACCTTATTTTGATAAAGACCACGCGAAATCTCAGATTTCCCCAGTTGATAATTAAAAGTGTCTGGACATAGAAAATATAAGGTAGTTTATAGCTGATGTGAGAAAACTCTTATCAACAACAACATTGAGACATAGTGTATACAATCATTATGGAAACATGGTCAACGTCACAGACTATCAGTGACACATTAATGGATGGCAACTGTCTCGTCTCCGGTATGCAAGAAAAAACTACAACAAAACAAATAAATAAACAAAGAATCAAACACACACATTGAAATAAAGACAATGTAACAAACAATAACAATATAGTTAGTGTAAACTGATTAAAATGAAACGTCAAAACAGATAAATTCCATTAATTTTCAACTAAGCAAAGTTTAACCCGATATTTTTCTTCAACCTGGCAGGATCAGAAGGATGTACCACAACGTCTATTGGCCTCAAGTTAGATGTATACCTACATATAGGTCAGTCTGTAGGTCCTGGCTCCGACCCTCTTCGGAATCTTCTTTGCCTTACTCTTGAAACATGCATTCAGAGATGCAACTGAAGGAAAATGCCTTCACACTAGGTCAGATGGCCATCTGTTTAATCTTTCAAGGCTGAAGGCAAAAACAAAAATCAGAAGGGTCACTATAAGAGACTTGTTGTTCGCTGATGATGCTGCAGTCGTCACTCAAAGCCAACAGGAGCTCTAGAGCTTGATGAATCGCTTCACTAAAGCATGCAAGGACTTTGGCCTCACAATAAGTCTAAAGAAAACGAATGTGCTGAGTCAGGATGTGGGTGCTGCACCAGTTATCACCACTTCACATACCTAGGGTCTACCATCAATGACAAACTCTCACTGGATACAGAAATCGACAGACGCATTGGCAAAGCTGCAGCTACCTTTGCCGCCTCACATTGCGTGTTTGGGGAAACTCTAAACTCACAATGAAGACCAAAGCTGCGGTATATAATGCCTGCGTCACCAGCACACTCCTATATGGCAGCGAGACCTGGACGACCTATGCTAAGCAAGAAAGAAGGCTCAATACCTTCCATTTGCGGTGTCTACGCCGCATCCTCGGCATCTCGTGGAAAGATAAAGTGACAAATGTCGAGATGTTGTCACGTGCTGGCCTTCAAAGTATGTATACGCTTCTTAGACAGCGCAGACTTCGCTGGTTTGGCCATGTTCGCCGCATTGAAGATGGTCGCATCCCAAAAGATATCTTCTACGGACAATTAGCAGATGGCAAGAGAACCGTTGGGCGACCACAGCTGAGGTTCAGAGATGTGTGCAAGAGAGATATGAGGGCACTGGACATGGATCCAGCAACATACCTAGGAAGCATAGTAACACCAGACGGTGGGGCAGGCAAAGACATCAACATCAGAATGAATAAGGCAAGAACAGCCTTTTTTAGCCTAAATAACATCTGGAAGTCCTCCCAATACAGCACAAGCACAAAATTAAGATTATACCAGAGTTGCGTGCTTTCTGTGCTTCTCTATGGTGCGGAATGTTGGAGAGTCACAGAGAAGGAAATGTCAAAATTGTCCTCTTTTCACACAACATGCCTAAGAAAAATTCACCGCATCTTTTGGCCGAATACCATCACCAACCAAGATCTGCTTACTCGTAGCAAGCAAGAGGACATGCACACCATCATAGCTGGCAGACGCTGGAGCTGGGTTGGTCATGTCCTCAGAAGAGACCCCGATGCCATCACAAGAACAGCTATGTTTTGGACCCCTGAAGGAAAGCGAAAGAGAGGCCGACCAAAAAACAACTTGGCGGAGGACTGTGGAGGCTGAGATGCAAAGAATGAACCAGAGTTGGGGCACTGTACGAAGGATGGCCACCGACCGTGCAAAGTGGAATCAATTTGTTGTTGCCCTACTAGTCTGTCAGCTTATTCAATCACGGGCTATCATATATGCACCATGTTTTCACATCATACAGAAATGCAGGAGAGGTCTGGCAACCCTGAAATTTACTATTTCTTCTTTATAATCAGCTGATCATGTCAGTTATTGAACATGGACTGGGAATACCCACGCTGTCAGTAATACAACATCAACAACTAAAATTAAAGAATGCGTATAGTCTTGGGATGTAGCAATGAGGGATATACTTGGAGTGCTGTCTATTAGACACAGGTATGCGATGGCCCAGGCAAAAGCTTATTTGTGAGTAACCACAGACAAACGGCGCCCCCTGTAAGGAAACATAGCCAATGTTAAGGAAGCAAGAATAAAGGGGGGGGGGGGGTGTCATGGATGATACACGCAAAGACAACAATCAATCAAGTGGCGACAACCAAACTAAATACAAACCATTCATACAGTTGATTAGACAATCACCTGATTTTGGTAAACTCATGGAATATTGGAAATCAGCTGTTGAATGACTAGGGACTTGGCGTGTTGTCAGTGCATGCGGAAAATTTTACCAGAGGTGAGCAGCTTTAAGTTCCATAGCACAGTGCTCCGCAACTTTTTTTGGTTGATGGCACACTTAAGTATCCTTGTAAATGTCACGGCACACTATAATACTTAAGTAGATAAAAGGTAAATGTCACGGCACACTATAATACTTAAGTAGATAAAAGGTAAATGTCACGGCACACTATATTACTTAAGTAGATAAAAGGTAAATGTCACAGCACACTATAATACTTAAGTAGATAAAATGTAAATGTCACGGCACACTATAATACTTAAATGGATAAAAGGTAAATGTCACATCACACTATAATACTTAAGTAGATAAAAGGTAAATGTCACGGCACACTATAATACTTAAGTAGATAAAAGGTAAATGTCACGGCACACTATAATACTTAAGTAGAGAAAAGGTAAATGTCACGGCACACTATAAAACTTAAGTAGATAAAAGGTAAATGTCACGGCACACTATAATACTTAAATGGATAAAAGGTAAATGTCACGGCACACTATAATACTTAAGTAGATAAAAGGTAAATGTCACGGCACACTATAATACTTAAGTAGAAAAAAGTAAATGTCACGGCACACTATAATACTTAAGTAGAGAAAAGGTAAATGTCACGGCACACTATAATACTTAAGTAGATAAAAGGTAAATGTCACGGCACACTATAATACTTAAGTAGATAAAAGGTAAATGTCACGGCACACTATAATACTTAAGTAGATAAAAGGTAAATGTCACAGCACACTAAAATACTTAAGTAGATAAAAGGTAAATGTCACAGCACACTATAATCCAGATAAGTGATCTTGTCATCAGTTCTACATAAGAGATCTTGTCATCAGTTATAGATAAGTGATCTTGTCATTAGTTCTACATAAGAGATCTTGTCATCAGTTCTACCTAAGTGATCTTGTCATCAGTTCCACATAAGTGATCTTGACATCAGTACCACATCAGTGATCTTGTCATCAGTTCTACATAAGAGATCTTGTCATCAGTTCCACATAAGTGATCTTGTCATCAGTTCCAGATAAGTGATCTTGTCATCAGTTCTACATTAGAGATCTTGTCATCAGTTCTACATAAGAGATCTTGTCATCAGTTCCACATCAGTGATCTTGTCATCAGTTCCAGATAAGTGATCTTGTCATCAGTTCTACATAAGAAATCTTGTCATCAGTTCTACATAAGTGATCTTGTCATCAGTTCCACATAAGTGATCTTGTCATCAGTTCCACATAAGTGATCTTGTCATCAGTTCCACATCAGAGATCTTGTCATCAGTTCCAGATAAGTGATCTTCTCATCAGTTTTACATAAGAGATCTTGTCATCAACTTATAGACTGAAATCATATCATCTAGATATGATATTTTATTCGTTCATCAAATCTGTCACTCTCCTTCAACTTGTAGACTGAAATCATATCATATAGATATGATCTTTTATTCGGTCATCAAATCTGTCACTCTCCTTCAACTTGTGGGCTGAAATCATATCATCTAGATATGATCTTTTATTCGTTCATCAAATCTGTCACTCTCCATCAAAATCCCCGCCACAGCAATCAGTTTCCTTCCTCACTGTCTTGCCTTTGTGACAGTGAGATTCACTGCTTGTGAATATTCGTTTGTAAATTGTCAAATTGTCCATGTTTATTCGTACTTGTTTAAAAGGTTTATTATTGACGTTTTAATTGTCATTGTGCTTGAGTGGTGAGGCATATGTTTTGATCGTATAGTGTTTTTATTCGAACTGTTGGTTTCTAGCGTTGTGTGTATCTGCAACAACCCAGCAGGCTTGATCGTCTGGAAGAGAATGCTGGCCATGTGCTGGCAAGATTAATAGACAGAAGCAATAGCATGATGTTGATATTTTTTTTTTTTATAAATAAAGTTTTGCCTCGTGGCGAGGCGTGTCCCGTTCAACCTAGTTGGTTATATTAGGGCACATATCCAAACACAAAAAACCCTTAGGTCTGAGATTTAAAGCCTAAAAGTATGATGTTGATATGCGTTAGGCTATCCTGACTGATTATTAACACTGGTCAACATACTACAAACGTGGACGAACATAAAATACTCCAGATACTGTTAATAACAAATGAACCTTGGACGATAACTGTTGCTGGACACCAAGACACAGTGGCATACAAGATGTTCAAATAATTTCAAGAAAACCATGTTTATGCCTGTTTATTATATGCAGCTTCCTCTGCATCTTCTCTTTTGGTTGTTCACAATTTCTTTACAAATGCTGTTCATAACAATAAATGGCATATCATAGCTGGTAACGAATGGCTTTTCTGCTATTATAGTTTTCAAGAAAATGTTCCTACAATAATTCTCATCTGGTTAAAGTGATTATTCTCTCGAAATGCTTCTAAGTCCAGTCAAGTTTGAACCTACATTGTCAGAGATTCTCTTTCAGTAATAATCTATTGTCTTTTCCTTTTTAATGAAAAAGTATATCCAAAGCTATGTCAAAGAAAACTATATCACTGGTGAGTTCATGTCTCCTCGAAAAGTAATAGTACATTGGATTACTGGAATGTCTTGGCACTATGTTCTATTTAAACAATTACTCGAATGTCTTGGCACTATGTTCTGTTTAAACGATTACTGGAATGTCTTGGCAATATGTTCTGTTTAAACAATTACTGGAATGTCTTGGCACTATGTTCAGTTTAAACAATTACTGGAATGTCGTGGCACTATATTCTGTTTAAACAATTACTGGAATGTCTTGGCACTATGTACTGTTTAAACAATTACTGGAATGTCTTGACACTATGTTCTGTTTAAACAATTACTGGAATGTTTTGGCACAATGTTCTGTTTAAACAATTACTGGAATGTCTTGGCACTATGTTCTGTTTAAACAATTACTGGAATGTCTTGGCACTATGTTCTTTTTAAACAATTACTGGAATGTCATGGCACTATGTTCTGTTTTAACAATTACTGGAATGTCTTGGCACAATGTTCTGTTAACAATTACTAAAATGTCTTTGCACTATGTTCTGGTTAAACAATTACTGGAATGTCTTGGCACTATGTTCTGTTTAAACAATTACTGGAATGTCTTGGCACTATGTTGTGTTTAAAAAATTACTGGAATGTTTTGGCATTATGTTCTGTTTAAACAGTTACTGGAATGTCTTGGCACTATGTTCTGTTTAAACAAGTACTCAAATGTCTTGGCAATATGTTCTGTTTAAACAATTACTAGAATGTCTTGGCACTATGTTCTGTTTAAACAATTACTCGAATGTCTTGGCACTATGTTATGTCTAAACAATTACTGGAATGTCTTGGCACTACGTTCTGTTTAAACAATTACTGGAATGTCTTGGCACTAAGATCTGTTTAAATATTATTGGAATGTTTTGCACTATGTTATGTTTAAATAATTACTGGAATTTCTTGGCACTATGATTTGTTTAAACAATTACTGGAATGTCTTGGCACTATGTTCTGTTTAAACAATTACTGGAATGTCTTGGCACTATGTTCTGTTTAAACAATTACTGGAATGTCTTGGCACTATGTTCGGTTTAAACAATTACTAGAATATCTTGGCACTATGTTCTGTTTAAACATTTACTGGAATGTCTTGGCATTATGTTCTGTTAAAACAATTACTGGAATGTCTTGGCACTATGTTCTGTTTAAACAATTACTTGAATGTCTTGGCACTATGTTCTGTTTAAACAATTACTGGAATGTCTTGGAACTATGTTCTGTTTAAACAATTACTTGAATGTCTTGGCACTATGTTCTGTTTAAACAATTACTAGAATGTCTTGGCAGTATGTTCTGTTTAAACAATTACTAGAATGTCTTGGCACTATGTTCTGTTTAAACAATTTCTCAAATGTCTTGGCTCTATGTTCTGCTTAAACAATTACTAGAATGTCTTGGCATTATGTTCTGTTTAAACAGTTAATAGAATGTCTTGGCACTATGTTCTGTTTAAACAATTACTCGATCTCCTTTTAGATGTCAAAAGTCAGGCGCTGAGAAACATAGAGCTAGAATTTGAAAGGTGGTAGTTTCTTGGATAAGTCTCTTCCTAGTTCGTCTACTATCTCTACGAATGTTGCAGTTCTTGTGGCCTAAAAGACTAATTAGACTCTCCATCAGCTCTGCTTGACAAATGTCCTCTATCTGCTCTTCTGATCTCCTCTACGTCTCTTTTTCTACCCCTACATGTTTAGGAAACGCTCTCACGCACCCTCTGCCGTCTGACCAACATTGTCTCATGTCAAGCCATGCTAACCATATTATGTTATTTGTTTAAGTGCGTGTGAACGACTCCAAACCTAATGCAGTTACTAGCATCTGAGTTAGGGGACTTTCTCAATTTAATTTTAAAATGGCTGCTGATGCATGCTTTCTGTCACGCACTACTTTTATCTGCTCGTCAGTCTTGTCACATGTTGTGTCTTTGTAATCTTTTTCTTCGTGCGGTCATCTCCCCTCTTAGTTTTATTCAAACTATAATCTAATTGGCCTTGACCTTGTCATTTAATACAACTGTCTGGTCATTGTGACCCATTCTGAATTTCAGGTACTTCCCTAATATTTTTATTTAACATAACCTAACTTATGCTACTTATTTCGTCATTGCATGTTTTCTTTATATTTATCATTCTACAAAATCGCCTGTGCTTCGCACGCAGCTACACCTTTCCCAACTGAAGAGCAGAATCTGATAGATCAGATAGATAGAGAGACAGATAAGAAAAAAACTTAATTTTCCAATGGTTGAGAATAGGGTACACTGGCCCGTCTTTCATTCTGTCCTTCTACTTGCTCATCGTCTTTTACTATTTATCCAGACATTCTCTAACGTACTTAAGTATTAATTTAATGGCAGCGCAAAACCTGGTCACAGTTAAGAAATAAATTATATTATAAATAAAAAACTAGATCATCAGACCCTCCATACAGTATATTAGTTAATAATTCGAAACATAATCGTGCGTGTTTTTCAGGTCATGTGTAAGATTGCTCCAAAGGTGAACAGCTGAGTAAGCCAAACTATTTTTATATACGTCTAGCCTTGGCTTGGATACCTGTAATTTGTTTTAACGCTGACTACATCTTTCATTGTATTTTTAAAGTGGTCACAGATGCGTTAGAGCATTCTGTGACAAGTTTTTGTGAACGAATGTCGCTTTGTTAAGTATGAAGCACTTTCTGAGGGGTGGTATTTTGAGATAATTATATAGATCGATATAATGCATTTGTTTATTAGCAACTAGGTGCACTGCGCGTTTTTTGAAGTGAATGGAGCCTTTTTGTGCTGGATATGGAACAACCATCCCAGATTGTGAAACAACAGTCTAGGTATGTTTGTATATGAGATGTAGGAAACATTTTCCTTGCCCTCTCATCCAGGAATTATTTGACTTTCTGTGCCGTTAGCTTTGTCCGTACATGTACATGTGAGTTCCAACTTAGGTGCTGGTCAATTGTTGTTAGACCTAGAGTGTTACGTTCATTTACGTTTTCAATTAGTGATGTTCCAATATAGAGCTGAAGTGTTGTATTCTGTGAGTTTTGTAATTTTTGTCTGGTTAATATTAACATAAATTTTATTTTACTAATATTTATATTTGCATCAAATTCTCATTGCTCCACTTAATAAGATTATGTGTATCGTTTGGTGTCGTAAATTTTATAAGAGAGATAATTCTTATGGTTAGTGGTCCCACTAGAGTGTAGAATGATAGTAAAGGCTCTATGAAAATAAGGATTTAAGAAAGAGAGGTAGTTTATTCACCAGTGCTGGGAAGAGTAAGGACAGTCTCTATTTACGACAATATGTGTTTATCTCATAAGACTCCTACAGCTCACCTGGACAAACAATTATTTGCCAGTTCCAGTCACTCAGGTGCACACACCAATTTGGTGCTTCAAACACACATACAATACGTGAATACAGCTACAAATAACAAATATGGGTAATTTGGGCTCGGGCCTGCCAACACAATACTAGAAGGTTAATATTTTTATTTATCATAAAAATCACTCACAATATTCAACAATTTACAGATATAAATCATATGTTACAGCAGGTACAAATAGCAAGGTGGGGGGGGGAGAGAAAGGGGGGTTTGAGGAGAAGTATCCAATACGCCCTTCCCGCTTGCATTTAACAAAGAAAGACCCAGTCACAAAAGACAGAGGGGGGGTGATCAGAGATAGGCAATTTAACCCAACAGTAAGTTTATTACTCTGAGATGGGATGTTACCGTACTTAGTAGGGGTTAGAAAAACTCTTTTTGTTCTCCAAAGCTTTCCCTTTACTTAACAGATGTAAGGGAGAGGGAAATAAACAAAGGTGGTGAGACTGGTGGGGTATCTTAAGTTCACCGCTGGTGGTGAAATTTCAGAAGCGTGAAGATAAAGACTAAACACTGTGGTATGGTTTCTTCGGGGTGTTGTTAAAAATCCAGTGAAAGAACTTGACGAACAGTGTTCAGGGAAATCTGTGTTCTCATTCACAAATAGAGCAGTAAGTAAAATATTGCTACTGGCAAGTGTTCTTCTCCAGTTTAACTTTAAACGACTTTATGAATTGGGATGTTAAAACAGTCTTTGGGTTTGCTTTATTTCTGTAAACTTCAGATAGCTGAATCTCAACAGGAATGCCACAAAGATTAAATTTTAAATAATGTTCATAAGTCACTGGAGTTATCAAACTGAGTCGGCAGGACTCTGTATATAGTTAATCAATTAATTGCTGCTTAATTGCTGCTTAATTGCTGGGATGCAAGATTGAATGATCATTCTGTATAAAAGATAGAAAAACACGAAATGCAATACAAATCATATTATAATCTGACGCGCGATAAATTTACGTTTAAACTATTTTCTACCTCACCTCTTCAATTATATAAATTCAAGAAAAGCTCCCCGCGGGTCTAAGAGTTAAAACACACATCTATATGTACAGAACTAAACTGTATTAAATAGTTATAATTCCCTTAACGGCTGCAAAATTAATTTACGCGTCTATTGTATTAGGAAAATAACTTATAGATGTAACATTAGTTTGCACCAGAATTTTGAAATGGGTTTATTTAGTATGTTAAATTTTACACCAAAATCCAGTGAAATAAAATGAAATAACTAGACCACTGATTACTTTAAAACAAATATATTATACCCGTTGCACAGAAAAGCATTCACTGCATTAAGATGAAAATCCAGAAAAGAATCAAACAGGATTTCACTATCGCAAGTGCTACTATAAATATCTGGCAACGAGTGGTAAAATGCATTTCTTTAGTGTCTGTATATATCTAACTGTAATGGAACTTACGGGGAACATGTTAGACTTTCGCGCCTCTTAAGTTTTCCGGGGAAAATCTAAATTCTAGCCGCCGTGCTAACAGATGCCGCCCGACTAAAAGAGGGAGGACCGCTCCTGGTTTCCGATTTCCATTCGTGATTACTCCATTTCCTGGCCGCTTCGTCTTTCCCCGTTCGTCTTTGACTGCGGGCACTTCTGCGGTTCACGCTGGGATGTGAAAAACCAGCGAGACTCTGCTTTCCCTATGGACCACTACTGCCTTTGACTGCTAGCGTTTCCAGCGCTCTCCTGTGGTTCGCACCCGAGATGCGAAATGCCCGATGAGAACTTTTACGAGAAACTAGCTTCTCTGTTCTGGGATCGTTCTTGCCTTAGATCTCGCCGCTTTTACGTTTGGTTTCAGG